>CM046375.1:21342255-21367255 GCA_025413485.1 Ficus microcarpa
AATATAAGTGATGAGTAGACCCTAAATCATCGACTAAGAAAAACTAATATTAAAAACATGTCTCCCTGTTATAACTCCTATGAGGTTGAAAACCTGAATATCATAACTCCTGTGAGGTTGAAAACTTGAAAATCATGGAGCCACCTCTAGATCCTTCTTTTTTTTTTCTTTTAAAAAAAATTGTTTTTTTTTAATTGCTGGATAATTATTTTAAAGGCCAATTCTTTTGTGACCTAAGTCCTTATAATTTCTAAATAAAAAAGAATCCTATTAATAAAAGAAAGAGAAATTAAAAAATAAAGGCTATTTTAAAAAAAAATGTTCACGATAAATAATATATTCATATTTATAATTAATAATTAATTTACAAAAATGTTTGTAAGATCAACTTTTTTAAGGAATTTTATTGTTAACAAATAATTATTTATAATAATTATATAAAACCTAACTAAAATTTAAAATTTATTGTTATTATTGTTGTTGTTGTTATTTTGAAGGGGACATTTTTTGCTTCTTTTCCTGGTTCTTTTTTCCCAAAAAAAAAAAAACAGAGAAAGAAACATGGCTTTATATTAATTATTTGATATAAAAAAGAGAAAGAGTTTGCTGTAATACATTTATCATTGAAGAATTATACGGTTCCATAACCAAATTTAACGTTTTAACAATGAAATTCCTTCATCTCATCTTTTTAGGTACCCTTTTTCAATTTTAAATCGCGTATATAAAAGTTCGTATGTAAAACTTGGCATCTTACACCATTAAAAGACCCTCTGTTATTTTTTTTTCCAACCTCCTATCCGTCATTGTCCATCTTCCCAGTGACAATAATTATAGTAATGGGAATATATACTAATATAACCATTTTGACAAAGAAACTATCTCGAACTCTTTTTTTTCCCCTCCAAAAAGAGTTTACATGCCAATAGCACAATGTAATCCTTCAAGAAAAGTTCTCCAAATTGAACCCAAAAGTTGAGAGAAGCCAAAAACCAAGTAGCTCTCTCAAGTTTGTATGTAGCCCAATTGATCGTCAAAATTAGAGTTAAATACCAGCAATTTCCTCCAATACTCATCAATGTTACCCATTCTTTTCAATTAGTAAATTAAATAAAAAACATCTAGTCGTGAAACTTGTATAAATATTATATAACAGACAATCATATCTCACCAAATATAATATGAAAAACTCTTGGCTCATGAAACTATTGAAACCGGTCAGACAGATTACTAACAGAAATTCCACACTAGGAGACCCTTTCCGGCGCCCACTTTAACTCGAATGTTGTTGAAAGACAGAGACACAGCCTCAATCTACGTTCTTGCCACACAATTTTAACAGACACAACTTGAAACGGGCTTGGGAAGACAGACAGCATGCATCGCTGGCTCTATCAATGAAAAGCTATGACTCGAATCTTAATCAGAAATTTAGAAGATATCTGGATGGAAGCGGCCGGGAATCGAGCTGCTCTGCTGAGCTTGCTTCAGATGCATTGTCAAGGCATAGTTGTTCACCTGTCACAACAAGTGAGAAAGTACGTAAGTTCGCATCAAAAATAGAGTTTCGTAGGAAATTTTTTCTCATAGATATACACTTTTTTAAGATGCATGAGTATCAGCTTATGTTGTCTAAGAGATTCCTAGTTCAACCAGGCTCGTATGCAAATTTGGACTTCTATGTAAATGAGAATTGCATGTGTGCCTCCCTTGTATTTTTTGCTATCTACGGTTATTCCAGAGCCTTCGCATACTTGGATGCGAGTTAGATTGCGTCTTTTTACATGCCAAAGTACTGGAATTTAACTAGCCACACTTTCGGCATAATGACAAAATGCAATTTGATGTGCCATCCAAATCAATCATGATTTTGCTCCTGCCGTAATAATACAAAAATGGTTGAGTAGAGTAAGAGTTAAGTGGTAATACTGACCTCAAGTGTTCTCAATTGCTCTTGATATTGAGTCACCAACTGCTTCAGATGCTGTATTTCTTGATTCTTGTCCTCATATTGCTTCTGACGTTCATGCTGGATGGCCACAGCATGTTTCAGAATGGTATTCTCCCTTATCAGTCCATCAAGTTGTTCCTTCAGCAGCATATTTTCCTACATTAAATTAAAAAAAAAATACAAGCTTAGAAAAACAAGACGGTCGTGCCTACAAGCAAAATAACATAACATTACTCCAACCAGACTTTAGAAAGATCTCAGACTCATTTAACATCCCACATCAACAACCTACCTCTTACGGAAACTACTTCTATAAAGATTTGGTCAAGTGAAATCTAGAATTTTTTTTTTTTTAATGTAAATTTATCGTAATGACTAATAACTATGCAAAGAACAGGTGTACGTGTGCAAATAAGATATTCACCTTTTGAAAAGCTTGGGCTGCCTCAGCACCAGCACGTGCACTGATGGATTTCTCCAAAAGCTCAAGTACCCTAGAAGCTCGGGCCCTCGCATCATCAGTACTGGTAGCACTCATCATTTCCCTGACAAACAAGTTCACCCACTCTGCACCGTCTATAGGAAGATTATTAGCAGCTGATGGATTTTCTGAAACAGTAACATCTCCACCATTGACAGCTGCAAATTTACATGAATCTATGAGTTTCTTCACTTTGAAGTTGTAAACAAGGCAGAAGCAGGGAACCAAAAAACACATACGCGCACACACCAGACTAAACTTTCATTAACTTTCATTATATTATGTATCAAATTTCATGCCATGTTATGGAATCTAAAGAATGGATCGTAACATGATGCTTATTCAACTGAAATATGTAAAGAAAGTAATACGATAAATGAAGACGATTTACTGCCCTTGAGAAATAGACCATACCTTCTTTCTCCACAGCTGCATCTGGGTTCTCCGCAGCATCTGAATTTTCCTCACCCGAACGTAGGCAAAGATCGTGCAGGCTCTTGATGGCAGCATCAATATCGTTGTCGTACTCTTCCAAGGCTCTCTCAAGAAGCTGAAGAGTAAATAATGAAAGATGAGTGAAAAAATTCTGCTGAAAATAACAGCAAGTACACACAATTCAGTTTTACGCAAAGCAACAGTTGTTTCCAAGCTAACAGAGGAAGACCACAACTGAATAAATATAAATATCACCCAGAAAAAGAAAAAGAAAAAGAAAAAGGAAAAAAAAGAACAAAGAACAAACTATGACAAAATATCCATACCAAAATTTTTTTTTTAATTTTTTGAAGAGCCAATCACTTAAAGTTACACTAAGATAGTGGTATCTAAAAAACTGAAATTTGATCTGCCTTGTCAAGACAGTCAAGTCCTAATTTTGCCACATCAAATGACAACAAATCCAAGGCTCTTTCTTTTACCCTTTTGTCAGCCGAAGATCCAAAGTGCGGGTTGGCAATCAGCATAACTCAAAACAAATTATTGTTTAGAAAAAAAAAAAAAAAAAAAGAATCTATCAAGTGCAGAAGATCTTCAAATTCGCGTCTTTCTCCGCAGCCAAACAGGTTCAACTCAAGAACACTTCAGACTAAAGAAAGCGATAGAAAAAATGAGAAGAATTTAGAAAAAAAAGGGAAGAGGAAATCCGTGCATCCAATATTTCTAATTGCATAAACCGACAAGAACCGAATCCGAATAATAATCCACCTCGAACTCCAGATGAACACATAATTTTAAAATCCTAATAAAATTGGAATATAATCCAACTCGAACTCAAACTCGAACTCCAGATTAACACAAATTTTGAAATTCCTAATAAATTTGAATCTACACATACGTAGATACATAATCAAACTCGAAATCCAGATGAACACATTTTAAACTCGTAATAAATTTCAATCTACAATACAAAGATATATACAATTATAGATTAGATATATAAAGAGAGAGAAAGTGCCTGCAGTTCCATGTGAGGGAAGACGGCACGGAGCTGATCGAGGAGAGAAGGGACGGAGAAGCGAATGGGAGAGGTGGAAGAAGAGCAGCGAAGCCTCTTCGAGAGAGGCGGCGACGGAGGAAGATCTTCAAAGAAGGATCTCTTGCTTCCACACACTGCTGCAGACATCGTTCACAAACCAAATCTCTCTCTCTGTCTCTCTTCCGATCGCAAATCTCCGATGAACCCCCACCACCGCCACCACCGATTCAATCACCCACGAACGAACCACCGCGAATCGGAGAATTAGGGTTAGGGTTTCGGCAAGGATTTCGTGCAAGATTTGAGGTTCAGGCCCGGGTTTGGGATTGGGGTTTTCTTTGGGGTTAGGTTTTCTGTCCTTTTTTTAAAATTTTATTTATTTATTTTATTATTATTCTTATTTTGTTTTGGGTCTTTGTTTGGAAAAACAATGGAGGTTTTGCGTTTTATATATACACGAGTGGTGGTGGGGAAGGACGGTCACGGTGGAGGATGCACAGTAATCACGCGCTTCCAAGCGCGTGAAGTTCTTTGAAAGAAGTCAAAGCCACGTCAGTTTCCACAAGAAACTCCTGTCGGGACCTTAAGGATAATATAAGCAGAAAATTACATGATTTTTTATTTTTTTTGAATTTCCTAAATTTCAATTAAAAAATAATATTTTTTATTTTTTGAATTTCCTTAATTGACTAATTCCTTTTTCCTTTTTTTTTTTTTTTTGGCCCCTTGAGTCTTGAGAGACGCTAATGAATTTTATAATATTAAAGTACTTTAACTATTAAAAATCATAATCTTGGATTCACATCTAAATCTAATTCTCAATTAAAAAAGAAAAGAAAAGAAGCAAACAAACATCTAAATCTACAAATTTAAAACTAATTACTCTTTCTTCTTTTTAAAAGGTCCAAAAAAAAAAAAAAGGCCGTAACGGGTTTATTGAATAAAGCTAATTTATTGTGACATGATACAAACATAGAATAGTTAATAAATGAATTTTCAATTTTTTTTTCTTTTTTTGCTGGAAAGCTCCAAATTTTGATGAATTTGCAAATATACAAAGGACACACTTTCGAAATAAATATATATATAACATTAGCATTAATGAACCAATATAATACAGAATTTACAAAAATAAATTGCAAGGGAAATCCTTTGAAAACAAACAAACAAATGTATAAAGAAATCCCATCATTGCCAGCTGCTTCTCAACTCATTCACAAAAAAATCTTGATGTTCACCAAATGCAAAATCTGGCCCTTTGTACAAAAGTCCAAAACATGTATGGATTTTACATCTCCAAAATCAGATACATGTCTCCCAAGTAGAACACAAACCAAGCAGATTTCTTTCAACTATAAAATCTGTTTTTCAAATTCCTTTGACAGAACCTGTTGGACAACACAATGTTGTTCACTGTTCCACCATATGTTTAGTTACATGATGCAAACGAACAAACGAGATCGAGTGAAAAACTCAACATCGGAAAAGCCGGTCGTGTCTTCTTCGATTGAAAAAGATTCTGATTCCAATGGTGAAATCCCAGCCTCTCAACTAGATCCCAAGGCCTTGAAAGGTAATGTGACTGGAACCTTTTGTAGCTGGTCCACCGCGAATCGGTGAATCGAATCTTGAATTTCCTCGAACGCTACTAGGAATTCTGCTGCGGCGATGGGGCTCAACACCTTCTTTAATACCAACTCCAATGCCTTGAATCTATAACATTATGTTAAACAACTGGTTTTAGTTATGCTTGTATCACAATCAATGACTGTTTCGTTCGCATTTAGTGCGGTTTTCGCATGTAAAACCAGAGGAGAGTAGATTTAGACCTGAGATGCTGTGCTTTCGTGATCACCCGTTCAATTGTCTTGAACACAGACTGGACACAAGCCAGGGAATACTCGCTCGATTTGATGTTCATGGGGCCAAATGGAAGGTGAAGAATACATGTGGCTTGAATCTCTGCCATCTCCTCATCAAGCACCTGCTCTTCAATACGAATCTCGTGTTTGAGCTGCAACAAGAGCTGTTCAGCGCAAGGAGAATCAGCGTAGGAGGGCGATGTAGATGACAATGATGATGATGAGGAGCGGACTAGGCAAAGCACGAGTTCTAAAATGGCAGAGGGCCGCCAATCTCCGAGCCAAGACATGGCAGCCAGCTCATATGGTGGAGCCCAACTGGGCATGAGGAGCTGTGGGATGTCCTTGAGTTGGATTGAGACCATGGCTCGGTGGTAGTAGACATTGAAGCTCTTTAGTTGCTCGTCGATTAGCTCCTCGAGTTCCCACCTCGCCTTGAGCTGCTTCTCTAGCCTCGCGGCTCTTTGCTTTTGCTCTTGCTTCCACTGGCCATACTTCTCCCAGGAGAACCCTTCACTTGTTAGTCACAAACTAACTATTAGCAGGTACTATGTAAACAGGCATTTATGCAACAATCATCAAGAAAATCCATAAACATACCCCCACACACACGCACAAACTTATTAATTTACAAAAGGGTTTTCATTAAATCCGATTCAAACGTTGTTCGACACAATTTTTTGTTTCTCCACCAATCTTGGAAGTAAGAAACAACCTCAGTTTGGTAATCTAATGAAAAGCAAAACTAGACTAATATTGTATACTACCAAAATAACCAGTTAAATATAAACTTCACCCAAAAAAGCATAAAAAAATGTTGTCCTCTTAAGGAAAAAATCCAACGCAAGGAAAGGAAGTTATTTCATTTTTCCGGTTGCCAATACTCTACACAAATCTTGTTTCCTTTAAATATTCAATTCATTCTCAAAAGAAATACTCCCAAAAAAAAGAAAAGAAGAAGAAGAAGAAGAATAAGGGAACACTTTTGGGTTTTACCTTGTTTGGCAGAACCTGGCTTGCCCAGGCTCATGCAGGGGAACGTCTTTGCTAACCAATAACTCTCACCATCTCCATCTCCATCTCCATCGTCTGTATTTAACATCCCTCCTCCGTCTTCTCTTCTTTCTTCCCGGTTATCCTCTTCGAATCGATCCCTGGAAAAGTAGATTTTCGTCAGCGAGAAAGTGTGAGAAAAACAAAAGGAAAATGAAAGAAAACTGGGAAAGAGTCAGCATTACTTTCTTTCCCTCTACTTTCTTGTCAACCTAACGTACTAAAATCACGTCCCAAGTTCTCTTTTTCATTTATCATTTCCAAAGAAAAACAAAAACAACAATTTAAAAACGTCTAGACCATTGTCACTTGATTTCCCAGCAAGAAAAGAAAAGAATCTTTTTGTGAAATCCCACGTTTTTTTCGTAGATATACACATATATATATATATAAATATATACAGAGATACAAACCAAGAAGAAAGGAAAAGAAAGAGATAAAAAGTCGAGAGAGCTTACATAGAATTCATCTTCTGTGTTCGTTTCTGAAGCAGCTATCTATAATCTAAATGAGAACCTTCTTTTAATTATTTTCTTGGCGTCTTTGAAGAACTTCCCAGTCGGATTATCAGGGTGACATGAGAATTCAAAGAAATGATGAGGTCAATTTGGTCATTTCAAGTGATTAGAATAAATATGGGCTACACGATGAGCCCTGGTTGTGTTTTGGGCTGAAAAGCCCAACTTTGTTTATTGAACAAGAGTTTGTTTGGTTGGTTAGTTTGAGTTAAAATATTTTAGTTATAATAGCAAATTTTTTTGAATTTTCAGAAAAGATAAAAAATTTTTTGGGAAAAATACAAAAATTTTTTGAGAAAAAGACAAAAAAAAAAATACAGTTTGAGTTGAAATGAAATGACCAACCAAACGCACCCTGAGTGTCGAGGATTGTCAGTTGCTTGTAATTGAAAGGACGTACAAGATAGCAGTTCGGCTATTTGCCGGCGGAGCTGTGTGATTTTGTAAAATGACGATATGAGAAAAACTGAAACTGAAATCATCCATTATCTATTACGGACGGTTGAGGGGTGGTCTACGGGCAAATTTGGATCTTATTAAAAAGCACGAAAAATATATTGATGTAATTTTGCGGTTATGCTTTGAATACATATGCTTATTTTAAAAATTAAGTGGGTGTTTGGTGAATTAGTTTAGTTTAAAATTTTTAAGTTTTAATAGTAATTTTTCAGAAAAGATAAAAAACTTTTTCAGAAAAGACAAAAAACTTTTTCAGAAAAAGACAAAAACCATAATGAAAAAAGTACAGTTTAGTTTAAACTAAACTTATCACCAAGCACCCCCTAAGAGAAAATTTCATTAGTAGCCACTCTTGGATATCAGTTTGATTTTTTTGCCACTACTGGGTATTAGGCACTTTTTTAACGCTAAGAGATTCTCTTGAACATATCATAGAAGTGAACTGCTAATAAACAATGGCATTAATGTCCAACGAGTGTCATGATGGAGTCATTTTTTTTGATGATTAAAAAGTCTATATCGACGGGGTTGTTTTGAGATATCTCAGAAAAAAATTGATATCAAAGGAAAACTTATAATTTGTTGTTGAAATTTTACAAAATGTAAAAACAATCAAATTTACTTATTATGAACTAATTGTATAAAACAAACAACAAACATTTTTAATTAAATATGATTAAATTATATATTATAAACTTTTTAGATATATAATAAATAGATCTTATAAATCTTAAACGATGCGTATTGTTTAATAACAGTAATAATAATAATACAATAAAGATCCGTTTGGTGAATAAATTTGAATTGGAAATTTTATGTTTCTCATCGTAAAAACTGATATAAAAATTTTAAGAATGATTTTAGTTTAAAATTTTTAAGTTTCCAGAAAAGACAAAAACTTTTTCAGAAAAGACAAAAAAAATTTTCAGAAAAAGATAAAAATCATGATAAAAAAAATACAGTTTAATTAAACTAAACTAATAACTAATAACAAACAGACCCTAAGGTTAAACTTAAATCTCAAACAAGACCTTTATCTCTCCTGCCCACGTAAAAAAAAAAAACTCTCTCTCTCTCTCACTCCCTCGAAATGAGAAGCAAAAACAAAAAATGTCACAAAAAAATCCTTTTTTTCTCCCTCTCCTCTCTCTCACTTCAAAAAATGCCCCACTTCCCCGCTCGCCCTTCTTTCTTTCCCAATACATCCCTCCGACCCTCGCCCCCCTCACCCTCCTCCCGCGCATCCCTCTTTCCCTGTCTCACCCCAACTCTGCTCTGCCTTGTGTCGGCCAACCCCAAAAGGGGAAGGGACAAAAAAAAGGACAAAACACACGTTTCAATCAAAACGCGCGTTTTGGAGAAAAACAGTGCCTTTTTTATTTTTTGCCTCCCCTTTTCTCCCTTCTATATATCGTATAGATGACTCAAATTTATGAATAATCCCTTAAAAAGTTAAAAGCTTTAATTTATTCACTCTAAATATTACAATTTTCTAGTTATGAACTCCCTACCAAAATTTTTGACGTCATTGCTTGAATCACATATGGAGGATTTTACAGTTCAAAGGTAATAAAAGGTCTTCTTAATCCACAAACTACCTCTAAAAGTATTTGAATGATTCCTAAAATAATTTTAACTGTTTGGTTGAAAAGTTCAAACTCAAGAAAGCTTACAATATTATTGACTTCTTAGATAATAAAAAAAAAACCTTATGTCATTGGAAACTTCATTATATCATTATAACCACAGGTATATAGAAACTATAGGTCTGTTTGGTGAATGAATTTGAGATGAAAATTTTAAATTTGAATTGAAAATTTTTATTAATTTTTTAGAAAAGACAAAAATTTTTTCAAAAAAAGATAAAAATTGAGATAAAAATTTTGAGTTTGAACTCAAGAGCCAAACGAGGCCTGCAAAATTAAAAAACACAATATTTGAAATATTATAAAATTTTTACAATAGTTCCTGATTGGATTTTGGCTATGAGAAAGACAAATTTCTCTCGAACCAGAGAGAAATAAATAAACAAGAAGGGGGAATACGTAAAACATCTTTTTAGGGACGACTGTGTTAGTTTTTAAAACGACATTATGTAATATCCGAACGACAAAATTCATACAAGCGACACCAACAAGGAAAAAGCCTTTTTTTTTTTTTTTTTTTTTTTTTTTTAAAGAAGAGGAAGAAGAAGAAGAAGAAGAAATAACGAAAATGTATGACAGTAGATTATTAAACAGACAGACAATTTAATAATAAGCAAACGATATTTCGTAAAGATGAAAAATAAACAAGAGCTAAAATAACAACAGCATTATTAAAAACGACGAAAAATCATACAAGCAACAAGGTCGTAGTCATTGCATAAACGACAACAACCTTTCAATCGACATCCATTCATCAAAAACGACAATAACATACAACGACCAGTATGTTGAGAATCGACAATGATACTGGTAAACAACAATAGCATAATTCCCGAAACTACAATTTCTGAACAAAACAACTTATCAAAAAATTTCTGTACAAAACAATGAGATCACCTGTTAAAAAAAAAAATCCAATAAACGATGAAAATATAAAAGAAAAAAAATCCACAAAAGACATTCTAAAAACGACTGTAATTCCATGTACGACAATAACTCCAATGAAAAAAACAATATTCTTAATGATTCCTGAAACGACAAGAAACTTTCAGACGACAACATAAGAAAAAATCAAAAGGTAGAGCAGTAAATAACCACATAACTCAATTTAAAACCAAAAACCAATCTGGCTTATTTCTTACTCATCATTTCAAGCAAACGGGTATTTGGTCTCATTTCTTACTCATTTTCCTGTGGCTCCTAAGCAACCAGACAAGAATCAGATAAAAGTTTAAAACACAGCAAAAAAGAATAAAGAAAGATAATTTTGGCCGTTTCACCGTAGTTGAACTGGGCAGCCTCATATTCTCGTTTCATCGGAAACAAGCTATTAATTTTCACCAACCAGGATGTTAAACCAAGTACAGTATCTTAGTTACAATTATGCCAGAACAAGCATTGACCACGACAGAAAATGTTGATACAGCGACGTGAATCAGTTTCAAATTTGCACAGTTACATATATATACATTGACAGCATGTATGCGTATTTTTCAATATACATATATAAACAGTCGGCTTAATTATATACATAATTTTTCTTTTCGGTCTGATTGTACTATAACATGACCCTGGTAAGTTCTGACGTGAAGTTAAGTTTGCTGCTCTTTTATTTAGGTTTTGGCAGACAAACCCAAAGGAAAGGCGGTGAAAGATTACCTAGCAGTAGCAGTAGAAGCACCTTCTTTGAAGAGAATATTTGCAACTGGTGGCGGAAGCCAACCTGCACCACTTCCAGACTGGCCATCCTGACAACTATCGCCATGCCGAACAGAATTCCTCCGACACTTCTTCAGCCCTGCGCTCACAGTTCGTCCTACAAATAAGCTGAACTTCATAGCTGTAAATAAACCAAGTGCAATTGAAAGGGGCCTCACTGCCCAGTGGAAATCCTCGACGTGTTGATACTTCTGCACCACTCCAGGACAGGTATCGAAGGACACCAGCTCCACTTCAGTTGGATCTGCCAAGAAGCAATTAGGCTCATCTCCAAGCACAAACCTTCCAGGGAACCTCACAACAAGACAACCACTCGGAAGGACATGCGAGATCCTGCCAGTGGCCCACGCTCCGCCGCTCTTACGAGGCCAGTCAAAGCGAGGAGCTCGGACATTTTCCTTTAGCCTTATGAACTGTCCGATATAGTAAGCATTCGCCATTTGGAGATCAGTTAAATGCCCTCTCCACAGAGTCTCTAAACCGAGAAAACCAACTGCAACTCCCCCCTCTCGTTGGATAGAATGAAGGATTCCTATGGAAGAGTGTCTTCTGGCATCCTCCTTCAAGCACACCCAATCGCCCACGGCAAAGCCAGATGTGACTCTCTCAATTGTTGAAACCAGTACTCTAACAGGGTTCCGCACTCCAGGGATCTTGATCAGAACAAAACCATCTTTCTCGGAGTTGCTCTCCAGACTAACCACAGTACCTTCTGGGACATCCATGGTCTGAGGTTTGCGTGCATTCAGGGGCTTCCTTGAGCGAACCGTATCACCAACTTGAAGATGATCTTTAGAGAGATACCATGCGGTGTAGCCACCGCTACTTGCTCTTCCAGAAAGTGCACTGGTTCTGGAACCAAACCAGTCTCCTTCACTGAGAACGGCATTCTGCGAGCTGTGTGTTCAGTTGAAAATAGTCAGCATGCGACCAAAAAAGAGACAAATGCAGAGTCCCAAAAAGAAAAAAGGCTCAAACATTAATACCTTTCAAATACTTGTAATATATCAGCTAACAATGGTCGATTACGAAGATCATACTCAAAGCAGCCACTAATAACACCTTCAATGGCAGGCGGTAAGCCACTTGGAATGTGCGGCTTTTCTCGCTTGATCACAACTGAATGATAGATCTCTTCAATTGACTTGCCAGACCACGGTTGAACACCAGTCAACATCTCCACAAAGCAACACCCGAAGCCCCACGAATCTGTCTCAAAGGATATAGGACCTCTCACTTCTGGTTCCCACTGTTCTGGGGCCATGTAGTTTGGAGTTCCAAGTCTGAGAACCATATCTGGACTCGATAATGGAATTCCGAGTAGTAAATACGGGATGCCAAAATCCCCCACTAGTGCTTCGTTACTTTCATTCAGAAGAATATTAGAAGGCTTCAGGTTCAGCACCAGAATCCCAATCGAATGCAGTTCTAGAACTCCTTTTGCTAACTGTACACCATACCTGTAACCATTAGAATCCTAAGATTATGCCTTTTCCAACAACACGGTGAACCACAAAGAAGAATGTGCTTTAAAACGGTAACCTCAAAACTTCAGCGAGTTGAAGCTTGCCACCCTTGAGCTGAGCTACTTTATCACCAACCGATCCCTCATAAACTTTCATGGCAATGCAGATCTACCAAGAGATTATTACTAAGCTAACATATCATTAACAAAGAAGAACTTATATGGCAACTATCAGACTACATAAACAAAATTACCAGAAAACTTCAAATTTATTTTCAAGTCATTCACCTTTTCATCGATAATCGAAATTCCGTGCAGCCAACAAACGTTACCGAGGCCTCGACACTTAAAAAACAGTTGTTCAAATTTATCGAGGAACTTCTGTGTGTGGTCCTTCGCCAAGGGATGCAACACCTTAAGAGCCAGCTCATGATATTCATCGAAATCATCAGATGACTGGTGATGGGTTGCTAACCTAACATCCCCAAAAGGCCCTCGGCCAATTCTGTACTTAAGTTTCAATGAGGCCGGCTCAATCCACGGGCCAGCCGGAGTAGGTGTAGCCACAACAGTTCTAAGGTGATCAGGATCTCCTTCAAAGAGCTCATACTCAAAAGACACAACTGGCTTCGTCTTTCCAATCTGTTCAGCCATTTTTCCTATCAAAATCACGACAATGAAAGAATTTAAGTACTCATTCCAATAACGGGTCGGCATCCGTGATAAGGCAACAAAAGGAAAATAACAATAGAAATGTCATGAAAATTCTCTAAGCCAAGGAAAAACGAATCCCTAATTCTAACTCTATTCATTTAACATATAATAAGAGAACTGAAATAGCTAATCACGAAGAGACTAATCCGAAACAAAATGAATTCGATGAGCCACAAATCCTAAAGTACACCGATTATGAAATTCTCCAAACTTATCTACTTCACTAAAAGTTAGAAAATAGCTATTTAGTTCACTTCTTTCTTAAACTAAATCGGAATCTCAAAATTCCTCGTTCTGATGTCAAAGTAAAGGTGAAATTTTTCATGCGTTGAGATATTAAAAGATTTGGAAAACAAAAAAGGAAAAAAGAGTTACAATTAACAGAAAATTCAACATGCCGTTTGGCTGCCGGGAAAATAGATGAATTGAAAAGAAATCGATACTGTTTCCTTACACTCTAAACTATAAAGAATACAGTTTGCCAAAGCACGTAAAGCTGTTTCTTTGAATCCAACATACTTTACGGTAAAAGCAAGCAGAAAACAAAAGGTAAAATTTTTTCTTTCTATTTCCCACAGTTTCTCGGAAACCAAACGCAAGTAAACGAACTAACCAGGAGAGAGAGCCTCTGCAGCGACCACGGGTTCCAGAAACGAAGTTCAGACAAAGACCCAGAAATTCTTCCCAGCTTTTATTTTTCTTTTTCTTTTTTTTTTCAGTTTTATATTTTCGGAGATTTCTCGGAGCAGAAGCACCGAAAAAAAAAATTGAGTCTTTCGCATGGAGATACAGGATGTTGGTGCATCCCTTCTTTTCTGAACACCACGCTTTCAAGATCCACGTGGAAGCTTGTTCCTAGACCACGTGTCTGTTAGTCATCCAAACAAGCATGACGCGTGTCTGTTTCATCAACCGAATGTGCAATCAAAAACAACCCCGGCAACTGACTGTTTCAGTTCGGCGATATTTGTGGGGACTTTATGGGGTTTTTCTAATTTGTCTTTGGTGAGTGTTATTTTGCCAATTTTATTTCTGATTAAAAAATGATAATTTTCGCTGAATAATTAAATAATAATAATTGAAGTTGAAAAAACACATAGATTCCGTGTAGCACATTAATTTAATTTTAATTAAATTATTATTTTTTGTTGAATTTTTATTTTTTTTAATTAGAAAAAATTATAATTAGTTTTTTAAATATTAACAAGTTACAATTTAAAAATTTTAACTTCAATTATTTATCCAATCGGATGCATATTACTTTCTTTTTTTGTTGATCACGCATTATAGACGTTAGGATTTTTAAAAAAAAAATTCAAATGAAGAAGTTTGCGTGCATGAGAGTGTAGATGAGTAACCATAATAAAGAAGAGCTTACAAGTGATTCTCACATTAACGAGTCCTTTTTGCAGCAAGTAGTGCTCTCTTTCTTTGGTTGATGGTCACGTGCCTGATGAATCGGAGCTGCGCCATCGTGAAATCAATGCATAAGAAAACTCTGTTTGGTAGCAGAGTACATAATATCCACAAGAATGTACCACAATCACTTGTTACGAACATTTTATAATTACTATAATGACTATGTCAACATTGATAATACTATTTATTCGGTTTTATATTATAAGTTGTGACAATACATAAGCATAATGATGATCGTGACGGATATAATGACCATTATAAAGACCCTAAAATTATAATCATAGGTTATTGATCAAATCACAACCATTCATATGAAATTTTATATATTGTTAATGAAATAAAAACAATGAAATTTTGGGAGAAAACCCTAAAAATAGAATCATTAGAATATTAACGGAAATACATGTTGACCAACTTCGGCATTAGATTTTGATGGTATTGCCTAAGGTTCTTTAGTCAACAACGAGATTCGCTCTTATCATTTTGGTGAGGGAGATGCCGACACCCCTTCGTCTAGGTTTGAATTGTTTTCCAGCGTTCTAATCACTGTTTTGTATCATCCCCCGCATCGAAACAGTGGACAATGAGTGTCGATTTTGGTGGTTGCAGGCGTATTGGAGAGAAGAAGTTACAAATAAATGGCAAAGAGAGAAGAAGAAGGAAAAAAAATGGGGCATCAATGGAACTGTTTACGTTTTCTGATTTTGGGTTTTTTGTTTTTTTTTTTAATGTCATATATGTGTAGTTAAGGGGAGCGATACCCAAGATTTTTGAATTTGATAAATTATTGGTCTTATTTTTAAGGGAGAATTTGAAAGTTCCTTTTTTTTTTTCTTTTCACTGGAAAAGTGCGTTTGGTTTTCAGTCTCAAATTAAAAATTTTCCTATCAAGTATTTGTCTTTTTTTAAAAAGTCAATAAAAATTATATGTTGTTTTAGAAAAGTCAATCAATTTTCTATCAGTTTTTGTTCTTTTATAAAAAATCAATAAAAATTATATTTAGTTTTAGAAAACTCAATCAATTTTAGCTTAAAATTTTCATCTTCAACTAACGAATCAAGTAAAGGCAAAGTAGATGTATGCTTATTTGGTCAACACAAAGTGATCATTTTTCTTTTTTGTTCAATTTTACAAATAAGTATATTTTTGATATAAACTTGTAAAGGGAGGAGACACTAATGTTATGGAGAATAGCAGAGAGGGAGGGAATCTAAGGAAAGTAACCTTGCTCCGATACCATATACAATTTTAGAAGATATGACATAGCCTTTTCATTGATGAGATCAAATATTTATACATAAATTTCAAAACTCAAACTTTCCTACTTTTACTAAATTCAAACTTTCCTAAAAACAAGGATTTTACAATTTAAATTAAATCAGAAATCTAATTAAGGAAACTAGCTAAATAATTACAGAAATTAATAAAATTCAAATTTATAATTATTTAGATTATCCAATATCTTAAAACTATTACTCTAATACGTTATTTATGTAAAAATGATCATCCGAAGAAGGTGAAAGCTCTCTATCCATTGGTCGATGTTGTCCTCGTCTTGAAGCACTGAAATTTAACTACCAAACCTATTGCTTATCCTGGATCGATCTGCCCATGGATGAGGAATTAAGTATTCATGCATTTTTTCCTTGATTACGTCGCCTGGAGCTTATCGGATCCAATGTGCCTGATGAGGAGTTGCATGCTTTTACTAATCGTTGTCGTTCTCTCAAGTCTATTAGCATACAATGGCAATGAGGTTTTGATTGCAGAATTTATATTTGAATTGAATTGTGTGTTTAGTGAAACATTTGAATTGCTATAGTTAAAAAATGTAAAAACTTGAAATGTATTCGAAAAAATATTAATATGAAACTTATTTTGTTCGTGTCGAAATTCTATGTAATTTAAAAAGAAAAATGATCTTATTTGGACTTGTATATACAAATCATGGATTTTTATAGTTTGAATCACAAAACTGTAATAGTAATTGTGAATAGTAAAATTGATATTGACTTTTCAGATAAAAATAAAAAATTAGATTGTTTTATGATAGATGCTCCTCTGCAGGAAGGGTTAGGGGATAGTTTGATGACAAATCCTCCTTTGCCGAAAGGATTAAGGGAAATGATAGATGCTCCTTTACAGGAAGGATTCTGGAATGATTGGACGATGGATGCTCCTTTACTATAAGAACATGGGACTCTTTGACGACAGATACTCATTTACCGAAGGATACCGTGAACATATTTAATGGATAATTAAAAGATGGGGCTGGCTTTTTCTGGTCGCTCACTAGAACAATAAGTTGGTTTGTTTTTCAAAGTAGTCCTTTTTTTATGTGGTTAGTTTGCAATCTATGTCTATTTTATTTTTCTTTAATTTAGTTCTGAAATGCTTTTCTTTATTAACTAGTTCCTTAACGAATTCCAACTACACAGCTTGGAAAATTCGCACTGAATCCTTTCTACCAAAAAAAAAAAAAAAAAAAGGGAAACTTGTACCGTCGAAAAAATTTGTTTTATTACAAGTCGTAGCCTAATGTCATCATTAGATGTCTCATACATGAATCATTAGATGTCTCATATATGAATGAATTGTACATCGGAATAAAATAGTTACTTGCATAATTTTTCAGTGGGTTTGGATGGTTTGGTGTTTTCATTGGAACTCAAAATTTTTAACTCAAATTTTGTATTTGTCTTAAAAGTCAATGAAAATTATAATTCATTTTTAAAAAATTAGCTAATTCTAACTTAAAAGTTCATTCTAATTGACGAGTCAAACGGATGTTTGGAGTATGTAAAAATCCTATAAAGTTTTTTAATATTACTGCTTAATAAGCATGACGCTTGTCAACCAAACATGCAACCAAATCACAGACACAGTGACTGTATAGTTCACGAGATTTGTAGAAGACTTTGTGGGTGTTTTTCAAATTTGTCTTTGGTGAGTCTTTTTCCGACTTTTCTTTTTATAGCTGATGTCCGCAAATGCGGAATAGGCAAAAAATAAATAAATAGATAAATAAAGAAAAAAAAGTTAAAATAAAATAAAATAAAATGTCACTTGATAATTGTTGATCTACCATGTGATGGGAGTGACGAAAAATCAATGTTTATCAGATAATCGCTCTTTTAATATAAAAAAAATCAAAATAATCAAAATAAAAAAAAATAAATATATATTTATGTAATCATAACTAACAGATAAATAAATTTAGAAAATAAAAACCCAACATGCTTTTTTTTTTTGGCCAGTTTTATTAATTGAATAAAAAAATAATTGAAGTCCAAAAAATATATATGAACACATCTTTTTAGTTTTTGGTTTTGTTTTCCGCCTGCAACATCTATTTGTTTGCGGTTGTTTGTGTGACCTTTTTGTTACGAAGTTCTTTTCATTGATTGATGATCGTATATTTTCATGTAGAGATTGATCAAATAGTCATATGCGTGTTCGATATTATATATCTTTTCGGATGACTACTATTTGTAGAGTTTAGTATACCTTGTTTCTCTTTGTTTGTTATTCAAATTTATTGATGAAACTGATGGTCTATCGAAGTCGAGTTTTTTATTGTAGGAAGTTTTTTATATGAATTTGTTGTTGTATTCACTTGCATTCTCTGGAATATAATTTCAACTTTAAAAAAAATGTTTGTGTTTTAATTGGATTTTTCGTTAATACTCTATCACAAGTATTTGGTTGGAAGTTTGGCACACATTAGTTGCATAACACCATATATACTAGTTGTAAAGTCAAATTTTAGGAAAACTTCTTGTTGTTGGTAAGTTTTTGTAATGTCGTTATACCTTTCTGAAATTTATGAAAATCTGTGATCCAAATTCCCCGTCAACTTGATTTTAGTCTTCCTAATATATTTTCTTCTGCCTTCAAAAAATTTTTTTTTTCTTCCACCCAAATCGATCTATCTAGGTTCCATTGCCTAAATTTAGAAATAAAAGAAAAACTAAAACGACCCAAAAAAAAAAAAAAAAACTACAAAATACCAGTTGGTTCCAACTCAGTTGATAAAGATGACATGAAGTAATTGAGAGATCCCAAATTCAAAACTTGTATATGATCATAAAATGAAATAGATAAATAAAATTTGTGGGTTCAATTATAATTTTGCCTTTGACATTAACAACAAACATATTTCCTGTTTTGTATAAATATTTTTTTAAAATTAACACGACTCTCGAATGCGAGTTGCAAGTTGCAACAAAATGAACATGAAGAAAGGAAAAAAAAAAAAAAAAATGTTTGCAACCACATATTTTGCAACTAGTTCTTCTGCTGACATAGTCAAAAGAGTAATTTACTCAGTCCCTAACATCTGTATCAATATTCTAGGTTCTGAAGAACTGCAAAGCGAATCTCGTCGGACGGCTTGTCCTGCAGTGATCTTGGAACGAACCTCCTCTAGAAAACCCCCGCAACATCGAATACGAAAGCAAACCACTCAAGAAACGGGCCATCTTGAACCGAGGCGTGACATTCTCTTCCTCTGGATCAAACTCCTTGCTTTCTTTATCAACAACATTCATGTTTTTCTCTTCCCCGTCTTCGCAAGCATTCGATCCCGACGACAACCTATGTTCATAGCCTATTTTAGTCCCATCTCTCAGCAATCGCTATGCATGTACCACAAATTCATGTGCATACGACACTCTAAATCTCCGGTTTTTTAACACCTTTCCCTCTTAACATTTCTTCTATCATAGAGATATTTCACTTGATTTCGATTTTATTTATTTATTTATTTATTTTTGTTCATCCAATAGAGACGTTGGTGTTTAAAAAAAATGTAAATGAAGAAGTTTGCATGCATGAGAGTGTAGATCATGAGTAACCATAGTAAAAGAAAAGCTTACAAGAGATTCTCACATTAACAAGTCCTTTTTGCAGCGAGTGGTGCTCTCTTTCTTTGGTCTTTGCTTTAAGGGCGAATAGTTGATGGTCATATGCCTAATGAATTGGAGCTGCAGCATCATGAAATGGTGATGAAACCACATGTAACGTTTTTAATATCGATATTTTAATATCAATTTACGTAATATTTGAATGGTCATTCTTTTTTTACAGTAAGTGTTTGAAAAAATATATGTTAATTATTATTATTAAAAAAAATTTCATCTAACAAAATAAGGGAAAGTACCTGATCACCTTCCTTGATCCCATAATTTCGAAGGGTTGACTTGTCATTAATTAGCTTCTGACCTTCATAGCACAAACAGAAATGTCCCCACACTAATGACCTAATAACATATGCACAAAATCTTTTTTAGTATCATTTCACAGTTTCTTTTTTGGTATTTACTTGAATGCAAAGTATCACCAATATATTATTTTTTATTTTTTAGTATTATTTTTGTCACTTAAATGCAAAGTATTACCAAGATATCTTGTCCTGGCCTTCCTTTGGCGGTGACCTGAACACTTCTTCTATCGCTCTCTTAAGCTCTGCCACCGAAGCACTCTTCCCAACGTGCATTTCTGTGATATCAAAATCCAAAATTAGCTTGATTTTATCCAATCACACTAAACATTTTGAGTTAAACAGAGAACATACACCCACAATTTTGTAAAATAAATAAATAAATGAAAATGAAGATGATTTAAAAAAGAGTCACCAAACACAGAGCCATCGAGCTTGAGAACAGAGAGTTTGAGAAGCTGAAGCTGGGGAAGTTTCTGGTAGCGAGAAACGTCGTCGTTTAGAGCCAAACACCGTCTCTCCTGTTCCCTGTTGATTCTCATAATAAAAAAAGTCTTCTCAAAAAAATGAAAAAAAAAAAAAAAAGATTTCAAGCTCAGTGAGTTTTTGGTTGCAGAGAGAAAGAGAGAAATAAGCCTTTGGGAAGACGAAGAGAAGAGACACAGAGAGATGGAGGGACTTGCTTGGGGCCTTTGAAATCAGGGAGACCGTTGAGAATCTCATGGGAAGATTCGGGGATTTTGTTACGTACTCGCGAATGGGTTTGCTGATTTGTCCTACCGTTAGTGGGGTAAATGAGCGCGTGTTGTTTCCTCAAGAATAAGTGGGAGTTGGATCGTCTTTCGAGTTTATGGACATACTCTGTGCTCGGGGCCGTATTGGGCCGTCCTGTCGGTCAAACTCATAAAGCGTGCTCTTTCTTCTTACAAGAAAACGACAAAAGATTAAAAAGAAATCAAGGCGCAAAACGACACTAAACTCAAAGACGACATAAATTAGAAAGATACAGAGACTGCAAAGTAAACTGAAAAACGACAATATTTGTATAGAAACGACAGAAAACAAAAATAAAAACGACATCAAAAGAGAGAACAAATAAAACGACAATTAAATTGAAACAACACCAACCAATAAACGACATTAACAAGAAAACGACAAAAATCAAAGACGATTACTATAAACAAACTGAAAAAACGAGATCATCTGAAAAAATGACAACAAATTGAAACCACTTTACATTGAAAACAATATTAAAATTTTTATATCAGTTTTTATCTTTTTCTAAAAAAATTTTTTGTCTTTTCTAAAAAGTCAACACAAATTTACTATTGGAACTTAAAATTTCCAACTCAAACTCATTTACCAAACGGATCCTAAATGGGAAGCGACATGAAATAATATGAAATCGAAAAACAACGAGAAAGAAAAAAAAACGACAGTCAATTAAAAAAGGGGAAAAAATGGAAATCAAGTGAGAACTAAAGAAAACGACAACTAATAGAAATTTCTTTAGCAGAATGAAGCTTAGCTAACAAATCAAACAAACTAAAAACGACAACAAACGGAAAGCCAGAACATGAAACGACATGAAACTGAAAACGACAATGAAATAACGAAGGAGCAAAAAATGGATATTCGAGGACATCATTTCAGAAAACGACGTGTGAACAGCCAGACGTTCTGTGTATGGCTGTTCTCATCGCCGATGATACACTCATGCTCTATGAAATGGCATCTTGTTTTCCGAATAAAACAGTAGCATACCATAAATATGTCTATGTATGATTAAGAAAAAAATTGAAAAGCAATCAAACAAAAATACAGTGACCTATATAGAATTATAAAAAAAAAAATTTAAAAAAAATCAGATGAAGTATGAGTAGCAAAAATGACAATTGGTGACCAATAAAAGTGCATATACATGAAAGCATATACATATATATACACACACAAACACACAACCTGGGAAGTGATATTGGCGCGGCTCAATCTGAGATATATTGCTTTATGCTGCAACTGCATAAACACATCCTCAGATTGAACCTCGCCAACATCGCTTTCTTCAAAGTACTTACACCCCAAACATACATATACAAATACGGAAACAAACATAAATATATATCATATATATATATATATGTGATCGTCATTACTTACTTTCCAAATATTGCCTCTAAAGAGTTCATCCGATGGTTTGAGGACAGTTGAGCTGACCGGAGGCAGAGAGGGGGATCAAGAAGACTAGGAGTTTTAGTAAGGCGCCCCAAAACCGACCGATCAAGTGCCCTAAAAGCCTGTAGAAAGGTCTGGTAGAGCCTATAATTGATGTCACTCGATTAAGACCGACTTAATTTTACAGCCTAAAAGTGGAGCGCTCTGGATAAAGGAAGGGCTAATTGGAAATGGGACCGTAGATTAGGCCATGACTTGGACTTTTTCTGTTCGTCTAAATTATTCGCTGAATGTTGAAAAGAAAATGGACATGTCAGGTACCAGTATTTGTACTGCTGTTTACTAAAATTAGTGCTTAGAATTAAGTTTGGTTGGGACTTGAAATAATTTTGACAGTTGACACCGGGTTTGAGAAGCAGTGTAGCAATAGGGATTTGTGACGTATTCTTTGGCCTTGTGACGGGGACTTGCCTGCCATTCCCAAGACAATGAGGATAATGGGATTAATTTTGTGGCATGCTACAAAAGGGGTTGCTCTAAACCATGCATTCAATTGCACGAGTAGATAAGTTTTGCTATAATTATGTGGTTGCAGATATATGCTGACAATAAATTCACACATGGATACGTTGCGAGGTGACGTAGAGTTTAAATTCTCATATCAAATAAAAAAAAAGAGTTGTTATAATTAGTCATAGTCAGAAGATTAATCTTGAGATTGGAAAAATAATCTTTTAAATAAATATGTTTATAATTTTTTAGTCTGTTTGGGGCAACCGTTTACTTCAATTTAGGTTATTCCATTTGAATAACCCATCCAAAAAGGTGTTTAGACTTTACGTATTTGAAATGGAGCATTTGGATGTCCATTTTAACATATAAACATAAAATGTAAATGTTTCTATTCAAATATATTATTCTAAATTTTAACGTCCAAATATCAATTTGGATTTGGATAGTTTAAATATTTTTGTTCAAATATTTCCATTTAAATATTACAATCTGGATGGTTCCATTCAGGGACTTCATCTTTTTATTTGATTTTTTGACCTTTGATATCTATTAATAGGAAAAAAAAAAAAAGAATCATTAAAACTTTAAGTAATTTCTTACATGACTTAATCATAAGATTTTCGAATTCCCTAACCCCTAAGTTCTTTAAAAAAAAAAAAAAAGCACCCCCCCCGTTTCATATGCAATTCAACAAATAACTCACGAGTATAACATAGATGGGCTCAAAGTTGGCAAGTGTAACATCATCATTGGGCCTGAAGATGGCCCATAAAAATAGAAGGCCCTGAAAAGCCCACATGTGAAGGCGTACCCAACGTCTCAATCACGTGCCACCGCCATCTCTTTCTCTTCACGGTACAAGCGAAGCCCCAAGCCCATCCCAATTTTCCGATCTCTCACAATCTCCTTAGCCAGTCGCTAGTGAGAAGAGCAGTGACTGGAGAGAGAGAAAGAAAACCTCTAAAACCCTAGAAACCGCCATTACAGCTTCTCAAATCTTCTTCACATCTCCGTCGTCTTCTTCGCAGTTTCCCTATAGGAAGACTCTCGCAGCTTTACCGATCTGGAGCTAGGGTTTTCGGGGTTTATGCTTAGCCTGGATTAGGTAATCTTAAAGAATGTGGAACAACGGCCAGATTGCGCCGCCGGGCACCGGCGGCACATCTGTTCCGCCTCCGGCGGCGGCCCAACCGTCTTATGCTGTGTTGCCATCTCCGGCGGAGGCCGAGGCCCAGCTCGAAGAGAAGGCCAGGAAATGGCAGCAGCTGAATTCGAAACGATACAGCGACAAGAGGAAGTTCGGGTTCGTCGAGACTCAGAAAGAGGACATGCCTCCCGAGCACGTCAGGAAGATCATTAGGTAAGCTTGGTTTACTGTGTTCGTTAAAGCTTTAAGTAGGAGAATGTTTTCTAAATTTTTGCTCAAGGTTTTCTTAAGATAATGTTCGGATTTCCATTCAACGAGTTCGTCAAAGTTTTGAAGTTTTTGCCCTTTTTTTTCTTGGGTTTTTGAAATATTTGTCTATTTTGATAAAACGGTTATAAGCTAGCTTGTTTTTGAGTTGACAGAGACCATGGGGACATGTCCTCGAAGAAATATCGTCATGATAAGCGAGTATATCTTGGAGCGCTCAAATTTATTCCTCATGCAGTTTATAAGCTTCTTGAGAACATGCCCATGCCCTGGGAGCAGGTACCCATTCTGTTTCCTTTGTTTTCTTCATATAATAACTTTAAACCAATTTAAATCTTCACTTGGGAAGCTCTGAAATCTTGTCATTTGGTATTATTATTTTTATTACAGGTCCGAGATGTGAGAGTTCTGTACCATATAACTGGGGCAATTACGTTTGTCAATGAGATTCCATGGGTTGTTGAACCTATCTATTTGGCGCAGGTAATTTTTTTTTTCCCTCTATTTGCCCGTTTTTAAGGATGCTAATCTAGGTGTTTTCTTTATCTAATTCTCATTTATAATTATCAATGTACTTAGTTTGGTAATTCTTGACAGTGGGGTACAATGTGGATCATGATGAGAAGGGAGAAGAGGGACCGTCGGCATTTCAAGAGAATGAGGTTTCCGCCATTTGATGATGAAGAACCTCCTTTGGACTATGCTGACAATCTGTTGGATGTCGATCCCCTTGAGCCAATTCAGCTAGAACTGGATGAAGAAGAAGATTCTGCTGTATGTACTTGGTTTTACGACCATAAGCCTCTTGTTAAAACGAAGCTCATTAATGGTCCCAGTTACAGGAAATGGCATCTTTCCCTTCCAATCATGGCAACTCTTCACCGGCTTGCAGGACAGCTACTTTCGGATTTGATTGAC
>CM046375.1:21367355-21392355 GCA_025413485.1 Ficus microcarpa
CGCAATTACTTCTACTTATTCGATATGGAGTCTTTCTTCACTGCCAAGGCACTGAATATGTGCATTCCTGGTTAGTGTCCTCCTTTTTACTTATTGTTGAAATATGATTTTATGTATCGCTGCTTCAGTTTTGGTCCCAACTTTGTTGCATTTTTGCAGGTGGTCCAAAATTTGAGCCATTGTACCGTGACATGGAGAAAGGCGATGAGGACTGGAATGAGTTCAATGACATTAACAAACTCATTATCCGGTCACCTCTCAGGACGGAGTACAGAATTGCGTTCCCTCATCTATATAACAACAGGCCCAGGAAGGTAAAGCTTGGGGTTTACCACACTCCCATGGTTATGTACATAAAAACTGAGGATCCTGATTTACCTGCATTTTACTATGATCCGTTAATACACCCAATACCCAGCACTAATAAGGAACGTCGAGAGAAGAAGGTATATGATGATGAGGAAGATGATGATTTCCTTTTACCGGAAGGGGTGGAACCGTTGCTGAATGATACCCAGCTTTATACTGACACCACGGCTGCTGGAATTTCCCTTCTGTTTGCCCCGCGTCCTTTTAACATGAGATCTGGTAGGATGCGTCGAGCAGAAGACATACCGCTCGTGTCAGAGTGGTATAAGGAGCATTGGTACGAGTTATTTTCTTTTTTAAATTCTCTATGCTCTTCTCATATTAAAATTTGCTGAACGACTGAGCTTGATTTGTTTTGTTGTATTATTTTTTTTTAATTTTGCAGTCCCCCTTCATATCCAGTTAAAGTGCGGGTTAGTTATCAGAAATTGTTGAAATGTTTTGTGCTGAATGAGTTGCATCACAGGCCACCCAAGGCCCAAAAGAAAAAGCATCTATTCCGGTCTCTTCAAGCTACAAAGTTTTTCCAAACCACAGAACTTGACTGGGCTGAAGCAGGTCTTCAAGTTTGTAAGCAAGGGTATAACATGTTGAATCTCTTGATACATCGGAAGAACTTGAATTACCTTCATCTTGATTACAATTTCAATCTGAAGCCTGTCAAAACCCTGACAACGAAAGAACGTAAGAAGTCTCGGTTTGGGAATGCATTTCATCTCTGTCGTGAAATTTTGCGGTTGACAAAACTTGTAGTTGATGCAAATATACAGTTCCGCTTGGGTAATGTGGATGCCTTCCAATTGGCTGATGGGCTGCAGTATACGTTTTCTCATGTTGGCCAGTTGACTGGTATGTACCGTTACAAGTACAGGTTGATGCGGCAGATTAGGATGTGCAAAGATTTGAAGCACTTGATCTATTACCGGTTCAACACGGGTCCAGTTGGGAAAGGACCTGGATGTGGGTTTTGGGCACCAATGTGGAGGGTATGGTTATTTTTCCTTCGTGGTATAGTGCCTCTTTTGGAACGGTGGTTAGGGAATCTACTTGCACGGCAATTTGAAGGGCGTCACTCAAAGGGAGTGGCTAAAACTGTAACTAAGCAGCGTGTTGAGAGCCATTTTGACTTGGAGCTTCGAGCTGCTGTGATGCATGATGTTCTTGATGCCATGCCAGGTGATAATCTCTTAGTTTTTACATGATTTTTCCTGCCACTCACAACTTATTCTTTCTGCGTTGCTTCCTTGTATGAATTATTCATTGAAAGTATGAACTTCTTGAATTAATCATTGAAAATTTGAATTTCTTGTTAATTGGCAGAGGGCATTAAGCAAAACAAGGCGAGAACAATATTGCAGCATCTAAGTGAGGCATGGCGCTGTTGGAAAGCAAACATTCCTTGGAAGGTAATAATAGTATTTGGTTTCATGCAAGTTTCTACGAGGATTATGCTTAATAATAATTGTTTAACATGTAGTCTCTTTCTCTCATAGCATTGCATAATGTTTTTGCCTCCCTCTAATATGCTTGTTATGTTTTCTCACTTTGATAACATGCAGGTTCCTGGTTTACCCGTTCCCATTGAGAATATGATTCTTCGCTATGTCAAGTCAAAAGCGGATTGGTGGACCAATGTTGCTCATTATAATCGTGAACGTATAAGAAGAGGTGCAACAGTTGATAAGACTGTTTGTCGAAAGAATCTTGGAAGGTTGACTCGCCTTTGGCTAAAGGCAGAACAGGTAGAAATTATGAAACTTTACGAAATATCCTGTTAAT
Source organism: Ficus microcarpa (assembly GCA_025413485.1). Lineage (NCBI taxonomy): Eukaryota > Viridiplantae > Streptophyta > Magnoliopsida > Rosales > Moraceae > Ficus > Ficus microcarpa. The sequence goes on from CM046375.1 coordinate 21,369,504, forward strand.
ATAGGTGTAGTTGTGCTGCGTAAGTTACCTAGTCCGTATTGTCCGAGGAAACCCATTTATTTGTTGCCTCCTAACACTCTCTCTTGATTTGCAACCCACCGTAGGAACGTCAACACAATTATTTGAAGGATGGTCCTTATGTCACTCCAGAAGAAGCAGTTGCCATCTACACAACCACTGTGCACTGGTTGGAGTCGAGAAAGTTCACTCCCATACCATTCCCTCCCTTGTCGTACAAGCATGACACGAAGTTACTTATCCTTGCTCTGGAGAGGCTGAAGGAATCTTACAGCGTGGCTGTAAGATTAAACCAACTTCAAAGGGAAGAGTTGGGTCTCATCGAACAAGCTTATGATAACCCACATGAGGCATTGTCACGAATTAAGCGTCATTTGCTCACACAACGTGCCTTCAAAGAAGTAAGTGTTTAAATGATTCAAAACAGTTTGATTTTGACCTCTGGTATTTCTGCAACTTAGTAGAATATTTTGACTGAGTGATTTCTTCCTGGCAGGTTGGAATAGAGTTCATGGATTTATACAGTTATCTGATTCCAGTGTACGAGATTGAGCCACTTGAGAAGATAACAGATGCATATCTTGACCAGTATTTATGGTATGAAGGTGACAAGCGCCATCTCTTCCCAAACTGGATTAAACCTGCAGATTCGGAGCCTCCCCCCCTCTTGGTGTATAAATGGTGTCAAGGAATAAACAACTTGCAAGGCATATGGGACACAGGTGATGGGCAGTGTGTAGTGATGCTTCAGACGAAGTTTGAGAAGTTCTTTGAGAAGATTGATTTGACAATGTTGAACAGGTAAGTATGCCCAAAACAACTTACTTGACTGCTCACAGACTAATTGTCTCCATGAAGATTTTGCTAACATGTTTTGTCGTACTGTTGCAGGCTTCTACGTTTGGTTCTTGACCACAATATTGCTGATTATGTCACTGCCAAAAATAATGTGGTCTTGTCCTACAAAGATATGAGCCATACGAATTCTTATGGCCTTATACGTGGTCTTCAGTTTGCATCGTTTGTTGTGCAATATTATGGGCTTGTGCTGGATCTGTTGCTTCTTGGGTTGACGCGAGCCAGTGAGATTGCTGGTCCGCCACAGATGCCAAATGAGTTCATAACTTACTGGGACACTAAAGTTGAGACGCGGCATCCTATTCGATTATACTCCCGGTACATTGATAGGGTTCATATATTGTTTCGCTTCACTCATGAGGAGGCTCGAGAGCTTATACAGAGATATCTTACTGAACACCCTGATCCAAACAATGAAAATATGGTGGGGTATAACAACAAGAAGTGCTGGCCAAGAGATGCCAGAATGAGGCTTATGAAGCATGATGGTAAGGGGCTTTTTTAAATCAGTTGTAGCTAGAATATTTATGTACTTGGTATTCAATAGCTGCCATGTCATAGTCAGATTTTTATGTTTCTTCTTTTTATTCCATTCTTTTTTCATGGTCTGATTTTATGTTTTTTTTTTCTTTTTATTCCATTCTATTTTTCAGTCAATCTGGGAAGGAGTGTCTTCTGGGACATGAAGAACCGTCTTCCTCGAAGCATCACAACTTTGGAGTGGGAGAACAGTTTTGTTTCTGTCTACAGCAAGGACAATCCAAACCTTCTATTCAGCATGTGTGTAGTCTACTCTACTGGATTGAGAAACTGTTTCTATATATTGATTATTTATTTGTTCCTGTGTCATGTTTTAGTTGTGTTTATATCATATTATCGCTATTGACCAAAGCATCTATATTACGCTATGAAGAGAAAGTTATATGATTTGTCTCCTTGAATCTGCAGGTGTGGCTTTGAAGTTAGGATACTTCCTAAAATAAGAATGACTCAGGAAGCATTTAGCAATACAAGAGACGGGGTTTGGAATTTGCAGAATGAACAAACAAAAGAACGAACTGCAGTTGCCTTCTTACGGGTTGATGATGAACACATGAAGGTGTTTGAGAATCGTGTCAGGCAGATTCTTATGTCTTCAGGATCAACAACGTTTACAAAAATTGTCAACAAATGGAATACTGCCCTAATCGGTACAAAGTTTTTTGCATTTTTTTTAAAACTACTATTAGTTTTAGATATGTGATGTTGGTTGTTTACTGAACAAGACATGGTTTATTGCCAGGTCTGATGACATACTTCCGAGAAGCGACCGTACATACACAGGAGTTGTTGGATCTGCTGGTGAAGTGTGAGAATAAGATTCAGACCCGTATAAAGATTGGGTTGAATTCAAAAATGCCTAGCAGGTAAGTCGTTTGTTCATGTGAGGCATGATATTTGGTTTGAAGTAAGAAGTTATACTGAAATGGAACATTTGGCTTTTCAGGTTTCCCCCCGTTATCTTTTACACACCAAAAGAAATTGGAGGACTTGGTATGTTATCCATGGGTCATATATTGATTCCACAGAGTGACCTCAGATACAGCCAACAGACTGATGTCGGGGTGACCCACTTTAGGAGTGGTATGAGTCATGAAGAGGACCAGTTGATTCCTAACCTCTACCGCTACATACAGGTAAATTAATCTTTATGCATATGCAGTAAGATAGCTTGCCCTTATATGGTTTGTTTTTCTGACTTACTTTTTTGTGACAGCCATGGGAAAGTGAGTTCATAGATTCGCAGCGTGTTTGGGCAGAATATGCATTGAAAAGGCAGGAAGCGCAAGCACAAAATAGACGTCTGACGCTTGAAGATTTGGAAGTAAGTTTTTTATGTCCTATGACTTTTCTCTTGTGGCTTGATTTTTTGAAATGAAGGAAGAAAATAAACTCAGTTTTTGAAAATGCATGTGTACTATTCTAATAGCTTAAATTTAATTTCATTGTTAGGATTCTTGGGATAGGGGAATACCACGTATAAATACGCTGTTCCAGAAGGATCGGCACACCCTGGCATATGATAAAGGCTGGAGAGTTCGTACAGATTTTAAGCAGTACCAAGTCCTGAAACAAAACCCTTTCTGGTGGACACATCAGAGGCATGATGGAAAACTATGGAACTTGAACAACTACCGAACCGATGTCATCCAAGCTCTTGGAGGAGTTGAGGGAATTCTTGAGCATACCTTATTCAAAGGGACATAGTAAGTTTATGATTCTCACTTCTCAGGAATTCATTTTACAAGCATACTTGTGTCCTTTTTTTGTTTTTATTTTTATTTTTTAGTTTTATGTTTTTCAAAATTTCTTTAGCATTTTTACTATGTCAGTGTAAATTGGATAATTGTGTTGAGGTCAGCAAGAAATACATATTTGGGACAGGAGAAATGGATCTTGATTAGATTGGAAAAAAGAAAATGGAAGATTTTACCATGTTTACTATTATGAGGTTAACCATGCCGTTGCAAGTGTAGTTTTTTTGTGACCTATTTAAAAACCGAAAATCGGAGGTTTATAGCATTTGATATCTTGGACCAGTGGGGTTATATTGCTTTTTGGGGGTTGCATATTTGTATTGTATTAATGCATTAAATGTGTATTCAACGTGCAGCTGACTAGTTTTTTGCAATTTCAGCTTTCCAACTTGGGAAGGTCTCTTCTGGGAAAAGGCATCTGGTTTTGAGGAGTCAATGAAGTATAAGAAGTTGACTAATGCACAGAGATCTGGTCTCAACCAAATTCCAAACCGTAGGTTTACTCTCTGGTGGTCACCTACAATAAATCGGGCCAACGTTTACGTTGGTTTTCAAGTGCAGTTGGATTTAACTGGAATTTTCATGCATGGGAAGATTCCAACTTTGAAGATATCATTGATCCAGATATTTCGTGCTCACTTGTGGCAGAAGATCCATGAGAGTGTTGTCATGGATCTTTGTCAGGTTTTGGATCAGGAGTTGGATGCCTTGGAAATTGAAACCGTGCAGAAGGAAACTATTCATCCAAGGAAGAGTTACAAAATGAATAGTTCTTGTGCTGACGTCCTTCTCTTTGCTGCTCATAGATGGCCAATGTCAAAACCTAGTCTTGTTGCCGAGTCAAAGGATGTTTTTGATCAAAAAGCGAGCAACAAGTACTGGATAGATGTCCAGCTCCGCTGGGGTGATTACGATTCCCATGATATTGAACGTTATACTCGAGCCAAGTTCATGGATTACACAACAGACAACATGTCTATATATCCTTCGCCAACAGGTGTGAAGTTACTACCTTTATTTATTTAATTATTATTTTTTAGTTATTTCAGATGCTTATCTGTTGATTTTGACCAAATAATAATTGTGGAAAATTTTCAGGGGTGATGATCGGTCTCGACTTGGCATATAATTTGCATTCTGCATTTGGAAACTGGTTTCCTGGGTCAAAACCGCTCCTTCAGCAAGCAATGAACAAAATCATGAAGGTATTTGGATTTACGAATGTGCTGTAGGTAGATTTGTTGGTTATTTTCTCAATTAGTTATAGAAAAAGGTACCGAGTTGATCCTTTGTTTATATGCAGTCAAATCCTGCTTTGTATGTGTTGAGAGAGCGCATAAGGAAAGGTTTGCAGTTATACTCATCAGAGCCTACGGAACCATACCTATCATCCCAAAACTATGGAGAGATCTTCAGTAATCAGATTATATGGTTTGTTGATGATACCAACGTGTATCGTGTCACAATTCATAAGACATTCGAAGGAAATCTCACCACAAAACCGATTAACGGTGCCATTTTTATATTCAATCCAAGGACTGGACAGCTGTTTTTGAAGGTTTGTTCTTTTTTCTCCCATCTGGTGTAACTATACCAGTTGTCTTTTAGAGGTTTTGAATTTGATCTTATAACGTGATTTCTTGCAGGTTATCCACACAAGTGTATGGGCAGGTCAGAAACGTCTAGGCCAGCTGGCTAAGTGGAAAACAGCAGAAGAAGTTGCTGCTCTTGTACGTTCTCTACCTGTTGAGGAACAGCCGAAGCAAATTATTGTGACACGTAAAGGAATGCTAGATCCTTTGGAGGTTCACTTGCTAGATTTTCCGAACATAGTTATAAAAGGAAGTGAGCTGCAGCTACCATTCCAAGCTTGTTTGAAAATTGAGAAATTTGGTGATCTTATATTAAAGGCGACTGAACCGCAAATGGTTCTTTTCAACATTTATGATGACTGGTTGAAGAGTATTTCATCATATACTGCATTCTCCAGACTTATTCTGATCTTACGAGCACTTCATGTGAACAATGAGAAGGCAAAGATGTTACTGAAGCCTGACAAGTCGATTGTTACAGAGCCACACCACATATGGCCATCTCTCACCGATGATCAATGGATGAAGGTATCGTCACTGTTTTAATTTGTGTTCTTTTTTTTTTCACTGAATATAATTGGTCATGCAATGTGTATTAGGAGGTTTACTTCTCATTTTATCATACTTAATTTCTCCAAAAAAAAAAAAAAAAGCATATTTTTTATCTACAAATTAGTAAATGTACATGAAATCTATAAAACGTAACTGAGAACTCGTTCCTATGTATTAATTTCCTTTGCTTAAAACCATTAGCTTTGCAATTGGAAGCTGAAATTTCAAAGGCAAACAAGTAGTTAAACGTGTCTGATCATTTTGCTTATTTCAATATTCCTTTTGATTTATCAATGAAATAAGGTATTGTTCGTAGTGCTTATCCAGGTTTTGGGTTGTAGTTATTTAAAACATGCTCTGATGTTTTGTGTGGTACAGGTTGAAGTTGCTCTAAGGGATCTCATATTGTCAGATTATGCCAAGAAGAACAATGTGAACACGTCAGCCCTGACCCAGTCTGAGATTCGTGATATCATTCTTGGTGCTGAAATTACGCCACCTTCTCAACAAAGGCAACAGATAGCGGAGATTGAGAAACAAGTAAATAATTCATTTCTTGATGTGAACTAAGATTTTTCTGACTAATTGATCGTAAGTTGTATGTGAACCCTTCTGTTGTTGAGTCATCAAAATTTTGGTTTGATCAGGCGAAAGAAGCAAGTCAGTTGACAGCGGTTACGACACGAACAACAAATGTACATGGTGATGAACTCATAGTCACCACCACAAGTCCGTATGAGCAGTCTGCTTTTGGATCCAAGACTGATTGGCGTGTAAGAGCAATATCAGCTACGAATCTTTATCTTCGTGTCAATCATATCTATGTGAATTCAGAGGATATAAAGGTACATCTATCTTCCTTCTTGAGCGTTAAATATTAAAGTTGATGATCATATGTGTTTCCTCATTTTCTATTTGCTGACATTTGAGCACAACATTGTTTCAGGAAACGGGGTATACTTATATCATGCCAAAGAACATCCTGAAAAAGTTTATTTGCATAGCAGATCTCCGCACTCAAATTTCTGGATACTTGTACGGTATAAGCCCACCCGACAATCCTCAGGTCAAGGAAATTCGGTGCATTGCCATGCCTCCGCAGTGGGGTACTCACCAGCAAGTTCACCTCCCATCTCAACTTCCAGAGCATGATTTCCTGAATGATTTGGAGCCTTTGGGGTGGATGCACACACAGCCAAATGAACTTCCACAGCTCTCTCCACAGGTTCCTTGCCTTTTCTGTTTGATTAAGTTTTGAACTTTGATGCAGTTGTCGTTATTTTTCTTGTTGCGTGATTTAGAAGAAAATAACGTCTCTTTTGTTTCTCCTGTTTTGCAGGATCTTACCAGCCATGCTAAGATCCTAGAGAACAACAAGCAATGGGACGGGGAGAAGTGCATTATTCTGACTTGCAGTTTCACGCCGGGTTCCTGTTCGCTAACCGCCTACAAGCTTACTCCATCCGGTTATGAGTGGGGACGGGTCAACAAGGACACCGGAAGCAATCCTCACGGGTACCTTCCAACTCACTATGAGAAAGTTCAGATGCTTCTCAGTGACCGCTTCCTTGGCTTCTACATGGTAAGGCTGCATGTTTCTCAACTCTTGTATACTTCTAGTTAAATTCTTATCGGGCGATTATGTTATTTGCAGTTGATGAGGGACCAAGTAAACTTAACTGTCTTTTTCTTTTTCGTTTTTTTTTTTTTTTTTTTTGGGGGTGTGACCCTTTGTTTTTTCAGATCCCAGATACCGGTCCATGGAACTACAACTTCATGGGGGTAAAGCATACGCCGAGCATGAAGTATGGTGTAAAGCTTGGCACGCCTCGGGAGTACTATCACGAGGACCACAGGCCGACCCATTTCCTCGAATTCAGCAATTTGGAAGAGGGTGACATAGCGGAGGGAGATCGTGAGGATGCATTCTCGTGAAGGCTTTTTAGTAATTTTATCGTTTCAAGTTTTGGATTTTGATCTTATTAATTGTAAGAGACCTATAAACCCCACCCCTTTGTAGCATTACAATCTGAAAGCAAGGGAACCTGGCCATAATAGAGGACGCGGTAATACAAATACATTTTTGTTGTAGTAATGCGCGTGGCTGTGACATGTTCGGCCTTTGTGTAAAGTACCAAGCATTATAGCTCATTAGAGTTGCTACTTTGTCAGATATTTTGTAAATATATGCTGCGAAAGCAAAAAAGTTTTTTTTTTTCCTTGTCATTGAGAAGAGCTTTTAGTCTCAGTTGCGTGTTGTTCACGCTGTTTTTCAATAAAATTGTTGTCTGATTGCTTGTCACTCACGTGCAGTCTTTTGCTCGTTTTCTTGGCGTGTTTTTTCCTCTTTCCCAATATGGCCAACTATGAAAGCTCATTTTCTTCCTCTAGAAGAAATCCAAGGTCGGGCCAACGGGTTAAAAAAAAAAAGAAAAAAAATCGGCCATTCAAATAAAGTAAAAATAGTTATATATATATATAAATCTGTGTGCGCGTGTGTGTATGTATGAAAGAGACACCGGGTGTGATACGAAGAAACAAAAGAAGGCAAGAAGACCTGGAAAAGATGCCCATGTCTGTCGTGTCGTCATGAGGCTGTTGTTACATTGTGAAGTTTGCGTATTTGGCATGTTCTCTCCCACTCCGCATGCCTGGACCCATCATCTCTCCTTAGTCATCGACGGCGCCGACTACGCTACCAAACTTGCCGGTGGTTAATTTTTTTATTAATTTTAAATGCTACTCAGAGACAGAAACGACAAGATTTTGGATAGAGATCTCATGTGGGTTTTGTTCGACAATTTGGTCAAGACAACTTTCTTGAGAAACGTGCAAATTGGAATAAACCATCTATAAAAATACAATTTCCGACGATTAAACTTAAATAGGAACAGTTCATGCCATTCATATTTTCAGCAACAAACAGAGACGAGAGAATAAATATTCAAAAAAAAAAAAAAGTGCAGAGGAAAAAAAGATGCACACACAGTATTCACAACACTCCTTAAAAAAAAAAAAAAAGGGAAGAAGAAGAAGCTTTTCGGAGAAAGAGCAGCTAACAATATTTTCTGGCGTTTCCTGTAAATTGACAGCCAGAGCCTGCCTTGCCCCCCGAGTAAATGAAGCCCCGGAATATCAAATGTCCGAACTCTGCACCTAAAATGTTACTCATATTTTTTCAACAACAACAGGTCCATCATCCTCTTTCAACTCCTCTTTTGAACTCTTACACTCGGATATGGAATCCGAGATCTCCTCTGTAGCAGCACTGTCCTCGTGATCTGCAGGCTGCGGGTTCTTAAATAGTTCGTCGTCTTCTAGTTTTGCCAGTTTCTCTTTTGATTCTCCCTTTAGTAGTTCTACCACCTCGAGCATCGTAGGTCTTTTCTCCGGCCGAGAATGCGCACAGAGGAGTCCGACGAGGATTACCCTTTTCAACTCATCTTCCACATGGTTCCCATTCAGCTTGGGATCTGCTAATTCGTCGTATTTGTTCTCACAAGCAAGGGGCAGTGCCCAATCGATAATCGTGCGTTTCAGTGTTGAGCTCAGCTTCTCGAGGGGTTTCCTCCCACTGGCAAGCTCTAGCAGGAGAATGCCAAAGCTGTAGACGTCACAACTCTCCGATGCTTTCCCTAACATAGCATATTCAGGTGCAAGATACCCTAGGGTACCCTTCACTCTTGTGGTGACATGAGTTGCACCATCGGGGATTAGCTTTGCGAATCCAAAATCAGCAACTTGGGCCACGAAATCCGAGTCTAGCAGAACATTGCTAGCTTTTATGTCTCTATGTATTATATGCGGTGTAGAGTGGTGGTGAAGATAGCTGGATCAATCAAAATTTACGAGATTAATTATGTTTAACTGTGACAATAGTGCAGAGTAATTTTAGTTCAGTACTTACGCAATTCCCTCAGCAGACCCAATTGCAATGTTCATCCGTCGGCTCCAATCAAGTTGGCATTCAGCGGAGTGCTGGCCATGAAGATGAGAAAGTAAGCTCAAATTTGGCATGTAGTCATATACAATCAAACGCTCTTGCCCTTCAGCACAATATCCACGCAAACTCAGCAAATTCTTGTGCCGAACTCGTGCCAGGATCTCAACCTCAACAGCAAATTCCATGTCGGCTTTATTACTCCAGACCTTTAACCTTTTGACAGCAATCTGCTTGTACATATCTAGTCAGTGTTTTTCTTCAATTCTTACAGATGACAAAATTCAGAAAAATATTAGCAGACAAATAAGGAGAAAACAGGCTAACAAAAGCAACTCTGCAAAGACCATCAGTCAGATGGAAGTATTCGGAGCTCAGATCCAGCCATGTACCTTCTATTTTAATCTCCTCTGACACTTTCATAACTCAAGTCCCAATTTTAAATACTTTGCATCACCCTTTCTGGCTTGCCTGCAATGGCTTACACTATCTTGTTTGTATTTCTAAATGTTCATTCCAAGATCTAGTACCAACTGTTCAGCCGAAAATTTCTGGTTTGCTTACAAAAGATGGGTGTATAATCAGGCAATTGCAGTGAAACATGGTCTGGGACTAGCTAAAGAGGATGGTATGTTCTTAAAAACAACCGTCTATTAGCACTGTTTAACTTTGACGCTAAAGCTCTCATAAAGTTATCAAAGCGGGACATGCTTCATTTAAATAGTCACTTCTATGAGCAAACAAATAGATTTCATCCATGCATTCACAGCACAAAAACATCCAAGAAATGTACGGGACAAACCGGTTTTGTGCAATCCTGCTATCGAATTAAATGAAAATTTTAAACTAGGAAGCCACATGAAAGCCAAACGCAAAGAAAATCTCTGCCAAATACAAACAACACAGACATGATAGAATATGAAATTAATTTTTGCAAAGTCCTTTTTCTTCAAGATTTTAAAATAAAAACAAGAGTTAATTCTTAGTTGCATCGCAAAACAAGCTATTTACTATGTCTTAGTGAGCACATAATGATATTATTATTGAAAGACCAGTGTATTTTGAGAATTATAAACATATAAAACAAAGGAATGTGTTTGGTCATCACCTGCGATCCATCCCACAGCTGACCCCAGTAAACACTGCCAAAACCACCTTCTCCAAGTTTATTGTCATAATTAAAATTGTTTGTAGCGGCATGTAGTTCCTTCAAGGAAAAGACCCTCCATGTTGGCACTTTCTTCGCTCGATCTTTTCTGCAACTTCAAATTTCATTGAAACAAAAAAAGGTGCGACAATGTGATGAAATAACTGTTAAGATAATGGAAACAACGTTAAAGTACTACACTTTCCTTCATTACTAAGACAACTGAACTTGAATGTGAAGCAACTGTTATACATTGTAATTATCAAAATCGGTACAAAAATAACGAAATGAAAGATCAAGGTCACCTTAAGAATCTCAATTCACTGATCCGTGTCTCTCTCTCTCTGTTTTTTTTTCCTTGTATCATTTATCCTTCCCTTTTCTTTCCCATTTCTTAGTAACCAAAAATAAGACGAAAAAAGTTCTCTTCTCCCTGACATGACATCCATCTGCTTCTCTCTTAAATCTGACCTAAACCCATAATTTCAAATCACCCAAGAAAAAAAAAAATCTTGAACAAAATTTTCAATAATTAAAGAAAACCAATAAATTTGCTTTTCCCTCTTATCAATACCCATAAGCTTGTCCCAAAATTTTCAGCTAAACCCAGAACTTAAAAGTGACTTTCTTGTCAGTTTATCACCCAAAAACACAAATACCAGATTAATTTTATATACCCAAATTCTGCATTCAATTAAACAAGCTATCAAATTACTGAACAAACAAAAATAAACAACACAGAACAGTCAAACCCAAGTCGTCAAATTTCCAGCTGGGGAACAAAAGCAAAAGATAATAAGCATACCGATCTGAGCCTCTTCCGCAACAGAACATGAAAGCCATCTCAAAACAACCACCGACCAACCAAAACCCAGTTCCTCGGTCAATCCCAAAGAGACTTCCGAAACCAAATCAGCTGCTGTCTCTACTGCTTAAAGCTCGCCTTTTTTTTTAAACAATATTCTCGTACTTTCTTCTTAGCTTGTTGGAATATAAACAAGGTGAGAACATTTTTTTTACTTTCTGGCTCTGAATTGGGTTTTGGGTCTGGATTTCTGGGTTTGGTGGTAGGCAAAAAAGCAGGAGTTGTGACGAATGTAAGGCTTTGGGAATATAATAGAACACGACCCAGAATGGGATTTTGCTTGCAGAAGACACAAATTTGTCTTCAGCACTTTTCCTTCCCCAAGCAGCTTCCTTTTCTTTTTTTATTTCTTAATTAATTATTATGTTTTTTTTTTTTTTTTCTTGAAAGAGTTTTTCTTTTTCTTTTTCTCTAAGCTTTGTGTGTTTTCTTGTCCAGATGTGTTCGATTTTCAAAAATAATACAGATGGGGCCAAATTGTATTTACCTGTAGTCAATCTCTACCTTCTGCTTTGTTAAAAGATTATTATTATTATTATTATTATTATTATTTTAACCACCTCCTCATCCTATTGTAATAATCAATTCATTTCGGTGGGTTTTCTGGGTATGAATCGTGGAAGTGGTTATAGGAGTAAGTTGCCACGGACTTTTAAATTTAGATATTTGAGTATAGTTTTTGAATTCAAAAAACAAGAAAGTGAGATTTTTATTTTTTGAACCTGAGAAAGTGAGAATTCTGTTAAAAAGTACCTGCAACTGTGAGATATTGTAACTATTTCTAACACATATACCCAACACTCAATACATTGAATACAATTTATGCATCCATTAATAAGAGTGTAACTTTTTTTTTTTTAACTTAGTTAGAGTGTAACTTGATTATAGGAGAAAAAAAAAATGTGTGCACACATGTTTTTAATAGTTAAGGAAGTAAAAATAATAATAACAATAAAAATTACGTCACCAAGTCATAAGTTTAAATTTTTGTTATGTTTTTTTCTTTTGGGTAAATAAAGGATCTATGAGTAATCATATTATTTTCAGGTTTTTAGTCTAATAGGTAAGAATCTTTTTCCTTAGGTATGGTAAAGAGACAGTTTTTTTTACTAATTTCTCTCAATCGGCCATCCAGAGTCTATCATATCATTATCAAACTAATGTTTTAATAGCTGAAACTGAAAGCGAGACCTAAGGGAGGCAATGGAAGTCGAATCCGGTTGAATGAGAAAGGGAAAAGCTAGTAAAGTCACCCACCCTTACTTAAAGCTTCCTAACTAAGGCTTCCACCTTTGTGGATGTAAATTTTTGTTATGTTGTATTATGTTTACATTTTATTTTTTTTTTTTGGAATTTTCAAGCAATTTCAGAGTGATTTAATTGTATAAGGCCAAATGATATCAATAATCTATTACTATATATGTTGTCTTAAAAGATTTAATTATTTTATGATACAATCATAATCTAATTATAATTTCACACTTAATATATGATTATAACTATAACCCAACAATAATTATACATTTGATTTTATTAAAAGATACAATAATAAAAGATACAGAGCTTTCATCTATGTCTTAAGTTTAGAAAAGATATATTATAGATACGGGTTGCGAATGCATTGTGTTTTCATTTTTTTAATTATTTAATTATTTATTTATTTATTTGTTGGTAAAAACAAGACTATCCCATTTAATAAAATTTAGGATGAGAATTGAGAACTTCGTAGCCATACAGATTTACAAAGAGTGAATGAAATAATCTACTTTTCAGCGATCTCAATAGTTGGTTTGGATTTTTATACCAACAAAAAAAAAAAAAAAAAAGTTGGTTTGGACTTCGGATTTCCTTTCCTTTGTGGAAAAAATGTCTCCAGGACTGGTCCTTGACACAGTTAAATAATTTTTTTATGATTATTGTTTTGAATGGAACGATTATTATTTATTATTATTTTATTATTTTGCTAAATGATTATTATTTATTACGTACCAAAGAGTCAATTGTACATGCTTTCATCATGGAGGAAAAAACAATGCACACGTTAGCATTTAGCCCAACAAACCTAACATGACATTTCTGATAATTAAAAATATTTTTTTTATTATTTGGTGCTTACTCTCTCTCTCTCTCTCTCTCTCATTTGGAAAATGAATTATGTTTTTATTTAATCATCATTGATTTTTTCAACATTTTTGCCATCTTTGGGTTTATAAAAATAGAATATAACAATGGTATATAGCGTGACAAACCATGTTTTCCTTTTTATTCCACTATAATAATTGAGTTCTGGATTTAAGGGAGGGAAAAAACAGAAGAGATCCATTTTATTAGTTTGGTTGATTGCATTTAGAAATAGAAGTGTAACATTGTGGGCATTAAACCATCCACATAAGTGGGGCTTTCTGCATTGATTTCAATCAAGTGATTGAACAACCAACATACAAAGCTCATAAAAATACTTAGCCCCACAACATTCGTATCAATATGCATGCCTAACCTGTAAATTGATGGATAGATAAATTAAACCGTAATAATATTACAGTCATATTAATTTAGTAGTGATTTCACGCGTAATTTCAGTAAAGTTCAAATCCTTCACATTCAATTTCGGAAATAAAATAAAAATTTTTTTTTGGACCTATTAGCCATGTAGTTCTAACATCCAATACATAACTTCCTTGTTTAAATGAATGTGATACCAATCGATTACCAAATTATAAGGACTTTTTGCTATAAATGTTTTTTTTTTGAGGACTTTAACAACAAATTATTTTAGTGTTATTAAACAGAAACGAAGAACAAGGTGTAGGTTTATTTAAGTGGTGTGTTCTAAACATAATTCCAACTAACTTCTTTTATTATCAGGAAACTATCGTAACATGTTCCAAAAATCCTTAAAAAAATGCTCAAATGCTCAAATGCTTCTTGTTTTCTTTTTTGGAATAATTTGCTTAAATGCTTGAAATGTAGTGATTTTTGTCTTTTTCCTTGTCATGTGCATAAAACTAGAGAACTTTTGTTGACTTGTTCTTGTAGACGATAAAGGAGAATAAGGTAAATGAAGCAAAGTGGTTGGAATGAGTTGTGCTTACTGTAAATATAATGACAGAGCCCAAGAATCAGCCATTAAAACAAAACATCTATTTATTTATTTATGGAACAATAAAATAATTAAGTTGGCAAAATTAAAAAAGTGGCAGAAAAAAACTATAAAACTTGTCAGGACGGAGACCCAGAGTCAGGAATTAGGCTTTGGCAGTTGCTGTTTCTCTGCACGTGACTCCAACCAAACGGTGGTAATCAAATTTCAATGATATTAATGTAAGGAAAAAAAAAAATCGAAAAAATTTCAATGATATTAACGTGAGGAAAAAAAAAAGAAGAAGAAGAAGAAGAAGAGAGAAAATTGAACACTTTTTTGGGTGTGAAATTGTCTGTTCAAAGGGGTGTCTATGGAACAAATTATTGTTGTGTTGCTGATTTATTACTGTTATGAACTATCACATGACATAGCATAATCTATAGGAGATTTCTACAGTTAAATCTGAAAAAAATATATTATTGGTAAAGTTTTATATTTCAACCATCAAATTATATTAAGAACAGGTAGTTGTGTATAATTTTAAAGTGATTTCAATCGAATTTAACAATTAGAAACATGTATAATTGGCACAATGCCTTTCCATCTTTGGTGGAATAGAAATTAAAAGCCCTTTTTTTTTTTTTTTTTGGTAGTTTGTTTTTTGTGGTGATTTTATCTATGCTTCCAAGTTCCTACAGAGTGTTCCAAAAATAAAATAAAATAAAATAAAATCCAACTGAGTGCAGCTGTGGTTGAAATAGAGGCATCACCCACTGCATATACTGGTTTTATTGGTTTCTGGCCTACCAATAATTGACGTCAGGTTGTGACATTAGTCCCAAAATGAGCTTAGACAAAGACATGTAAAATAGGGCTTCTCTAACAATTTATTTTACAATTCTGTGTCTGATAATTGCACGTTACCTTGGAATTGTAAGTATTCAGAATCTTCAATTATTGAGATTCATTTGTTCTTAATCTTGTTTGTTATGTCATTGATAGGACTCTTTGTATATTTTAACCCTTGTTTGTGTTTGAAAAATAATTATATAATAAACAACGGAATACTTAGTAGCTTAATTGGACTCAATAACTAAGGCTCCGTTTATTTCGTTGGTTCATTTCAAACTTTACATCTCAGTTTTTATCTTTTTCTAAAAAATTTTTTTGTCTTTTCTGAAAAGTCAATAAAAATTACTATTTAAACTTAAAATTTCAACTCAAACTGGTAAACCAAACGGACCCTAAGAAGAAACGTAAAAATGTCTGACCAACCCTTATTTTTACATGCGGTGCTGGGAATTTCATTACGAGTGATTTAATCATGGCCGTCGATATATAATTTGATCTATTATGATCATATGTTTAACTCTCAAAATGTTTTAATCTACTATGTATATATCCTCATATTGTTTAGTTCATATGAGATCTAGTAATCATTTTGAAGTTCATTTATTCTCTCAGTTTTCGCTCTGAAAACTTCGTTAGGATAGACATTGTCTTTCATCTCTTGTTTCACATTATGTGCTAGTTCATCGATCTCTGTTTCTCATTACTAAACAGTGTTTTTTTTTTTTTGGGGGTAAATTTGATCCCTATAAATACAAGAACAGAGGACTACCACTATTTATTAATCATTGCAACTTTCAAAGTCCCACATTTTTGTAAAGGAAATTTCCACAACATATGCCTCACTTGCCTCTCTATCCATAACTGCTTCCGTGTCTCTGAGAGTAATACTATACTGTTTTCATGTTTTCTCCAAGTAAAATCCATCAAGTTATTTGGATTCTTTTCAAATTAAAATACACACACACACATATATATTCCAATTTTTGGTTCTTTATTTCTAGTGTGGCATCAAGTTTTCTTAAAACTCACAAACCCTAAACCTACTTATTGATGCTCAAATGGATCTCAGAATTGCTCCATAGACCTAGTGAGGCCCAGATCATGAATTAGAAGAATGGCCCATTAAAATCATTGGGTTTTTCGAAAGCCCACTTGTGTAAGAAGACATGGATGATGAGAAAGAAGAAAATAACATCTTTACCCCATTCATGGGTCACAAAAAAATTAAAAATTTTTTTTTTAACTGTTCGATTGGTTTTGAATGGTTGAGATCAAAAATAAATAAATAAATAAATAAACAATAAGGGTCCGTTTAATGAACGAGTTTGAGTTGAAAATTTTAAGTTGAATTGAAAATTTTTGTTGACCTTTCAAAAAAGATAAAAACTTTTTCAGAAAATGATAAAAACTGAAATGAAAAAGTACAGTTTGAGATGTTTTTTCAATCGGGGCCTAAAACTTACTACACCTTACTCTGATTTGGGTCTGGTCGCCCCCCTCCCCCCAGCTCCAATCTGGGTTTGGTCCTTCGCCCTTGGCACCTTTGTCTTGTCCCCCTGCTCCTGTCATGCGTTGCCGTTTCATCCACCCTCCTCCCGCACTGCCGTCTTGTCCATTGCAGAGTTGAACCACCCGCCCCGCCCTGCCCAAAGAAAGAAAAAAACTAACTTTGATTTCCCACCCCCCCATTTTTCAATTGTAATCATGTCTAAGTGTTTTATTTTTGATTTGGTGTTTTTTTTTTTTATCAACACCTTCCAAACATGATCGGAGGGTTCAAAAATTTGATCCCATGAATGGGGTAAAAACAAATGACTTCATTGTAAAATTGTCCATATTTTTATAAAATAGCTTGTTTTATAATATATTTATGGAAGATAATATTCTTACGGTAAATAATTTGTTTATGATTTATAAATTCTTTATAAATAAACTATTTATTATAGATATAATATTTATTTAAAATGTTTTAAAATATACAATTTACACTAAATATTTTTGAAAATGTATTATTTGTTACAATTTTTAAAATGAATTATTGGTTTTTTTTTAATAGTATTTTAGAGATGGAATTTTGATCCATGTCAAAGTCGTCTACCAAGAAACACACCCGGAAAAAGAAAAGAAAAAAAAAAAAAAAAAAAGGTAAAAAGGTTTACAACATAAACAATCCATGGAAAACAATAGACAGAGAGAGTAATCTATTGTACCTCATAATTTATACCAAAGCAACAGTCTCTTCCTACCAAAAATACTTCACTCATTACTCAGCAGAAAAAAAAAAAAGGAAAAAGAAAAAGAAAAAACTGTACTCATTCATGGGACGTCTAAAGATTACACACGCACACACACAAAAGGTGTTTACACTCCACTCCTTTCATAACTAAACTAGAATTAAGGACAAGAAAGTCAGAAGCAACAAACAAACAGAAACAGAGAACTTCTGAACTGAACTAGCTGACACTTTTTCTGAGCCTCTCATATCCATCTCGGACGCAAAAAGATGCCGTTCTGTCTTAGCTGAACCGGATTTAGGCGATTCACACGACCCAATTCCTGAGCTAAACGAAGAATCCAAATAGTCCTCCAAACCACTATCGGCACTATAGCAGAGCCCCGTGTTGTTGTAAAGCCTGAGCTTTCTTCTCATCCTCCAGACCATTTCTCTCCCGAACGGAACTTGCCCACTGAGCCAATTGTCGTTCAATCTCAGCTCGCTCAGACTTCTCAGCTCTCCGAAGCTCGCTGGAATCGAACCAGTGAAGCGGTTCCCGTCGAGATGAAGAACTCGAAGGTTGGGCAAATGGCCGAGAGAAGACGGAATTGGACCGGTTAAGTTCATGTTTGATAAAACCAAAATCATTAAACTCTTCATTCCTTCGAACCCGTCGCTCGGAATTGTGTCGGACCACATCGGGTTTTCTTTGAGGATCAGAGCCTGGAGAGAAACCAAGCTTCTCAGCGAGCTCGGAAGTGGGCCCGAGAGGCGATTGTAGCCCAAGTCCATAAGCATCAGATCTTTCAAGCCGGTGATCGTCTCAGGTATCGGACCGGTCAGCCGGTTGCGGCTTAAATCGAGCTTGATTAGAGAACGGCAGGTTGAAATGTTTGATGGGATTGAGCCCAGGAGAAGATTTTGGCTCAGATCGATGATGCTTAAAACAGGGGAGGTTAAACCGGGTATTGAACCGGTTAGTTTGTTGGCGCTCAAGTCCAACGACCATAGACCGGTGAGCCGGTCCAAAGAAACCGGAATTGAACCGTTTAGGTTGTTTTTGTGGAGATCGAGAACCCTTAGTCGAGTTAGGTTGCCCAATTCAGTTGGGACGTGACCCACGTGGCCGTTTTCTCTGAGGACCAAGGTCTGCAAAGATGGGCCCAACCGGCCCAAAAACGAGGGGATTGGCTGAGGGTTGTGGGTCAAGCAACGGTAAAAAAAGAGTGTCCTCAAGTGCGGAAGCTTTGTGATGGATGGCGAGATGTATGACCGGGTCGGGTCGCAGCTCGGGAATGCGGTGTCATCGGAGAGGGCTCCGAACGAGAGCGAGACGACGTGGAACACGTTGTCCTTGTCTGGCATGCACTCAATGCCGTGCCACCGGCCGCGGCAGACGTCGGGGATGTCGGTGGCCCAATCGTTGCCCGTGGCCCGCATGATGTCATAGACCGCTTCCTGATCAGCCGGGTCGGTTCGGGCTCCATTGTTGTTCATTGAGAACCTGGTTTGAGGCCCGTCGACAAGGTCTGAAGGCACACCGGAGTCCGACATTATGACGGTGAAAGGCCGAGATAGGGGAAGAAGACACAAGAAAAATACAAGGAATTGGAACAATGAAGGTGTTAAATGTGACAAAATGAGTGCCATTTTAGGAGAGTGCAAGTGTAAAAGGACTTGGGGGTTCGGGGTTGTAGTTAAAGGGTGGTGCAAAGAAGGGAATTTAATGAGAAATTGGGTTGGTTGGTGAATGGAATGAAGTGAACTAGTAATTGGGTTCACGGGAAATGAGGGAAACTTGAAATAAATGTATGGAATTTTGTGTATTAATGTGTTCACGAGGTGTATGCTTTAAGGGCTTTGGGACCCTGACCTGTGTGAAGGGCTTTGCTACATAGTCTGATAGTGCTTGACGCTGGTGCTATTCAATCCTATCTTCGCTGTTAACATGAATTATTGTTTTAGTCATGAGAATAAATTTTTAATAGTCTAATATATTATTGAGAATCGTTCTATACTGTGTTATAAATTTTAATGTGGTTATTCCCATAGTAAATTATTAAAAATTTAAACAAACTACTAAAAAACATTGCCTACTGACAGTGAAAAGTAAGAGGTTCTGCTATGAAAATTCCTATATGCCCTCTTTCTTTATATCATTTGAAAACATTTGTTTTTTTTATTTTTTATTTTTTATTAAATTTGAGTTGGTCATTCAAATGGATGTCTGAGGACATAATATGTAAACCACCATTTAAATGATGTCAAATGATCCACTTAGTCATTTAAGAAGAAAGTAAAATATTGCTATCCTAAATTTAACTTCATTTGAGTATATATACAACAGTAACATTCAGGTATACATCCAATCGTTAGATGGAACACAAACAACCATTTTTCTTTCCCACAACTATTGCAACTTAGTTTGAAACTCGTAAAGGTTTTCACTATTGATGGAGAAGCAATCATCGCTCCTGTCCCGTTCTATTGCCATCCCTTTCTATGTTTTGTGTGAAAGAGAAATCATTAAAATGAATGCAACATGTTTCTAGGTTTCTGATTAAATTATTTAGCTTCTCTCCTTTCTCTTATTTATTTATTTATGATTTTCTTTCCATTGCAGGTTTATGATTCAACTGTTAATTTTTTGCCTGACTTGTATGCAAATATCTCATCGTGGAAGCCTTAATCATCGACAAGAGTACTTCGTACGATGATAAACCAGCCCAGGGCAACGGGGAGTGAGAGGTTTCATAATTGTTTTTTAAGATGATTCTAAAATAGGTTATTGACTGACGTTTTTTCATGTAATGTATAATTGATAATCGATAGAGGTATAATTTGCATAGCACAAAATTTTAGGATAATGTCATGTTTAAAATAAAAAATCAAGGGTAAATAGGGGATTAAGGGCTTGTTTGAAGGCACCGTTGCAGACAATGTTTTTACATCTCTTTTACAAATTTGCTTTTGCGGTGGATTTGATTTCCAAATCCACTTTTTCAAAAATTTATTATTTCACATTATTTTTATTAAAAAAAAAGAGTAATTGACCATAATGATTTCTGAATTTTCTCAAAGTTGTCGATTTAATCCCTGTTTTTTAACTTTAATTGAAAAAACCCTAAACTTTTTAAATATTAACAATCTTAATTTTTTTCGTTCAAACCATTAAATTTCTAATAAAATTAGTCACATGACCTACTACATAAGCTTAATTAACAATCAAAAGACAAAAATACCTTTAGTCCTACCAATAACATATAAAAAAAAAAAAAAAAAAAAGCCCCATCTTTTCTCTCTCTCTCTCTCTGTGGTCAACTTGCCCCTTCTCGAGGCCTGAGGCAGGGATGTCCACTCTCCCCCTATCTTTTCCTCTTATGTGCTGAAGGTCTTTCGGGTCTCCTATCGCGGTCGGAAAGGGAGTCGTCCATTTCGGGATATTCCTGTTCACATAATGGACCAAAGGTAAGTCACCTCTTCTTTGCGGATGATAGTCTTCTATTCTGTCGGGCTTCTTTACAGAGTGTGCGCACATTAGAGAGATTCTGGGCATTTACGTGAAGGCGTCGGGACAGTTAATTAACATGCAGAAATCGGCGATTACATTTAGCAAGAATGTTCGGGTTGAGCTTCGATCCTCCATCCTTGGTATGCTGGATTTGGGGCAGACACAACCCATGACATATATTTGGGCCTTCCTACATTGGTGGGTAGGGGTAAGAGAGAAGCTTTTAGGCGGATTAAGGAGAGAGTCTGGAGTAAAATGCAGTTGTGGCGTGGTAAACTTTTTTCTATGGGAGGTCGGGAACTACTCATTAAATCAGTGGCGCAATCGGTTCCTACCTATACAATGAGTGTATTCCACCTCGCGGCGACTCTTTGTGAAGAGCTTCAGGCCATGATGGCTAGATTCTGGTGGGGAAGCGGAGTTGAATCGAGGAAACTTCACTGGTGGAGGTGGGAAAAATTATGCAGAAGGAAAGAGGAGGGTGGCCTAGGGTTCCGGGATATCTCGGCCTTTAACCAAGCTTTGGTTGCGAAGCAAACTTGGAGGATCCTCCAAAATCCGGACTCTTTACTTGCTCGAGTCTTAAAAGATAAGTATTTTAAGGAGACAAGTCTTATTGAGGCAAAAGCCAGAGGGGGTGCGTCTTATTTATGGAGGAGTATTCTTTGGGGGCGTAATGCTATCAAACTGGGACTCCGACGGCGTATTGGGGATGGGCTCTCTACTTGGGTTTTTGACGATCCTTGGATCCCTAGACCTTCTTCTTTTCGTGTAATTACGAAAAGGCCAGTTGGAGGTGAATCGTTGATGGTGGCCGACCTAATGATGGACGGGAAACGTGAATGGGATAAGCGAAAGATTGAAAACATCCTTTGGCCAGTTGACCAAGTGATGGTTAGAGGTATCCCTTTAGGAAATGGTGCAGGAGGTGATAAGTGGGCGTGGCATTATGATCCTAAGGGGTTCTATAAGGTTCGCTCCGGTTATAGAGCTATCATGGAGACAAAACGTTTAGACTCTTCTTCCTATGAGAATTCGGATGTGGGTTGGTGGAGGAAGATGTGGAAGTTATCGATTCCCCCTAAAGTCAGGTTGTTTGTGTGGCGCGCATTTCATGAGATTCTCCCTACGATGGCTTCATTAAAATCTAGAGGAATCGGTAGTGATGGTGTTTGCCCAAGATGCAACGAGGAGTTGGAATCCACTTCACATGCAATTCTCGATTGCCCAATGTTGCAAGCGGTATGGAGGATGTCTCGATTTTGGAAGATAATAGAGAATAAGAGATCTTTCCCGTTCGCGGATTTTCTTAGGAGTCTGACGTCAGAAATTCCTATGGTGGACTTTGCTCTGATCTGCTGGTTAGCTTGGAAACTGTGGTATGAAAGGAACAAGGTAGTTCATGGTGGAGAACATGAAGACCCGCAGACTATCCTAGAGTTGAGTATTGCCAGTTTTGGCGAATGGCAGGCCCTCAATTGTGTTTCGACCCAAGTACAGGCGGTCGGCTCAAAGGTTTGGTTACTTCCTCAACCAGGGGTGTTTAAGCTAAATATTGATGCATCGGTTCTACCGGAAGTGGACCATATCGGTATAGGTGCGGTGCTCCGTGATGAGAAAGGGGTAATTCTGGGTGCTATGGCGAAATCAGTAGAAGGATTCTTTTCACCTTTTTTGGCGGAGTGTATTGCCCTCCGTGAAGGTCTGATCTTTGCCAAGAACTTAAATCCGGGTCCTATTGTGGCTGAAACTGATGCAATTAATGTGGCGTCAGCTGTCGGGGAAAACTGTAAGTTGTCATTTGAAGGTCCGGTTGTGGAGGATGTTAAACACCTTCTGAGCCAAGTGCAGAGTACGGGTATCCATCATATACGTCGTAGTGCTAATCATGTTGCTCATCTATTAACTAGATTCGGTATTAAT
>CM046375.1:21392455-21416655 GCA_025413485.1 Ficus microcarpa
CACGGCAATGTCGACCGGATGTGGACTATCTGGAAAGTCGCTACCGGGGAAGAAGAGAACCGATATCACCGACACCGATTGGCTAAACTCCTCATTTTTATTCTACGACGAGAACAAGAACCTTGTCCGAGTTACGGTCGCTGATAGCTTGGATACTAAGAGCATCGGTTATGTCTATGAGAAGGTCGACCTTCCATGGTTGAAAAGCAAGCCAAAGAGTGGAACTACTAGCAAAGCAAAAAAGGTGGGGATGTCGGTGGGCGTCGGCGCAGCGATGGCCGCCGAGTCAGTCAAAGGACTGACCCCGCTAACCGATTTCCCGATATCGTTGACGAAGGTGACGACGGTGTTGGTGCCGAGGCCGAAGAAGGGGAGGAGCAAGGCCGAGAAGGAAGAGGAAGAGGAGATATTGGTGATTGAGGGCATCGACTACGACAGGAATTCGGGGGTGAAGTTCGACGTGTACGTGAACGACGAGGACGAGGGTGGGCCTGACAAGTCGGAGTTCGCCGGAAGCTTTGTGACGGTGCCACACAACACGAAGAACAAGGCGAGGACAAACACGAAGTTGAAGCTAGGCATATCGGAGTTGCTGGAGGACGTTGGGGCTGATGATGATGAGAGTGTGTTGGTGACTTTGGTCCCCAAAGATGGAAACGTTAAAGTTGGCGGGATCAAGATTGTTTTCGAATCTTGAATCATGTTTGTGATATATATGTGTGTTTCCATTAGTAATGCAAATAAATGTTCTATCCTAAAATGTAGTGCCACAAGTGGATTTGCCACTCAGGTACCTTTTTTTTTTTTTTGGGGTTTGTCTTGTACCATTATGAGTAGTTGTTTGCCTTTTGCATTGGGCCATCGTGATCATGATGTGCTTGTTCTGTAACAAAAAATTAATAAAAGATAACAAGTACTTCCTGAAAATAAAGGATTTTCTGAAGAGTAATGTATATCTTTGGTGAATATATTTTCAAAATAGACAGACGAAGAAAAAGAGACAAAGGTAGATCAAAAAACCCGTAAGTAATCGTGATGGTGACTTGTACGCGGACCAACTTGGCCGTAAGGCCATTTCTTTTTGTTGGATTCCGGCAACTACCTAGGTAGGGACTCAAATCGTCTGTCTCCTTTTCCCGTCTTTAGTTAAAATTTGACATATCATTAAGCTGTTAATCGACGTCACAACACGTTTACAAATAGTTTAGGCGAGACCAAAAAAAAAAAAAAAAAAAAAGCAACAGAGTAACTCTCTCGCGTGCTTATTCCTTTCTACCGTTCAGCATTCTTACCTTTTGAGTTTCAAATTTCATCCCTTAAAATTCTAGACTAGATAAAAGATCTAACAAGAAGAAAAATCAGAAACGACATTAGATTCTCTCCTTTTCCTCATCTTTTGATTATTATTTCTCCCTCCACGCTAAACAGTTGTAGCCGGAGAAGCCGACCGCCGCAATTTTTGTCAATGGCCGGAAATACGACGGTGTTTTCCATCATTCCTCTAAACGACAAATATTTTGATAAAAAGTTTTCAGATCTCATTTAGGAGCAACCAGATGCTATGATGAAGTTTTTCAGATTTTCGTTTTTGGCCGGTAACGGCGAAGTTGCCATCGATGGCTACAAGAAAAACAAGAAGATCCTCCACCACTCGTCTGAAATACTTGATAAGTTTTTTAAAATCTGTAATCAAATAATTTTCGCTTCAGTTATCGATGTTTGTTTGATGGATGGAGTTCTGAGAAATGCAAATTATTTTATGAAGCTTCAGATTTTTTGTGCACCGAAAGAGAAGTGAGAGAAATAAAAGTGGTTGCCATTTTTTCTTCAAGCCGAGGGAGAGGAAATTTTTAAGTCAGAATTAATTAATTTTTAAAATTTTAATTATAAATTTTATTAATTTAAAAAAAATAAAAAAAATATAGTTTTAACTTGAGTTAAACTAAAATCTGAGACAAAAAAAAAAGTGTTTTGCTTACTAAAAAAAATATAGTACTAGTATTAATATTTCACACAAAAAAAAAAAAGAAAAAGAAAAGAAAAATGGTAATATAATATTGCTAGACTGGGTTAAGAACCAATCGTATTTCTATGTTCCTTAATCTCACCTTTAGGGCATCTTCAATGTAATATTAAATTATTATATTAATAATAAATTTTGATATTTTGATAAAAAAAAGTGTTATCTAATATAGTGTTATATTTGATGTTAAATTTGTCAAATGTTAAATTTTGTGATAAATTTATCACAAAGTATAATAAATGTCAAATTTAGTGTTTCATTCTTTTTGATTGATGACTTTATGTTTATCATTCAATTATTGCACTAGTTTCATTTTAGGTAAATAATACGAGTACTACTGTACACTTTAGCATGGCTGGCTGACATGGACGTGCACACTTGCACACCCATGTTTTGACATTTTCTGTTTTGAAACAACCAGAACCATTCATTATTTTCAGAATTTTCTACGTTTTCACGAAGTGCCACGCTCACGACTCTCTCTTGACACTTAAGTTAAATTGTATTTTTTTTTTTTATAAAAAAGTTTTTTACCTTTTCTAAAAAATTAACTAAAATTACTATTAAAATTTAAAATTTTCAAACTCAACTCATTCACCAAACACCCCCTAAGTTTTTTTATGAAATTTAGATTTTAAAAATTTATAATTTTTTTTATTTTAAATCCAAATTAGATTATTTTTATGTTTAAAATACTTTTAACGACTAGATAAATAAAATAATATTCATATTGTATTTTTTCTGAATAAATTTTAAATTTATATATTATTTTCTGAATTACAATTAATTTCTAATTTACACATTAATTAAACACACATTTTAATTTTTAATTTGTAAAACTGCAACTCCAATTATTATTCCAAATAGTTCCTAAGTCAATGTTTGGTCGAGTAGATAAGAGAGAGGAAGGAAGTTAGAAGATGGATTTTAGAGGAAAATGGTGAATCTTAGGCTATTTGACAGAGTGAAAAATGAGTGAAAGAACGTTGTATACCCATGGACCCATCATATTTTTATCTTTCTTACCTTGAAAAGAAAAAATAAAGAAAAGTTTGACAAAGAGTGCTATTTAAAATAACTAGTTTGTCTTTATCCCTTCTTATATTCTATTTTTTATGAGGGCATAGTTTTAATATGCATTAGATTAAACCCTTTTTTTTTTTTTTTTACACCAAATAACGTGGAAGAAAATCCCTTTTTTTTTTAATTTTATTTTTCTCACCTAGATATTTTACTCTTTTTTTTTTTTTTTTTTTTTTTAATTTTCCATCTCTCTTGCCAAACATAACAAAAACAATGCTTCTTTATTTTATGTTTTCTGGGTCCCTCCTTCTGGACCTATTCATTTATCAAATAAAAGGTACGACGAACGACTGGCTTCTTATCCTGGTGGTGAACGAGTTGGAGGTTCCTATTGAAGCTATTGGTCCACTCGAATCGTTTTTTTTTTTTTTTAAATGATAATCAACATTTGAAAAAAAATGGAATTAGCAGTTTTTTTTTCCTGCTACAGCTTTGGTGTTTCTTTTTTATTTTTTACGTTTTAATTATGATAAAAACTAATTTCTTTTAATTTAGCGCTCGATTGAAGGCTGGATTATTCTGGAAAATGGAATTCATGAGGAAGCTCAAGAGGATGATTTACAGTAGCCCTTCGGTGAATTTGGG
Organism: Ficus microcarpa; assembly: GCA_025413485.1. Taxonomy (NCBI): domain Eukaryota; kingdom Viridiplantae; phylum Streptophyta; class Magnoliopsida; order Rosales; family Moraceae; genus Ficus; species Ficus microcarpa. The sequence goes on from CM046375.1 coordinate 21,396,147, forward strand.
GAAATCAAGAATTTGCATTGAGTTTGATTGGCGTTTTTGTTAACACACACACACACAAATGACCGACTCGTTTTGGACAAAAGTTTGTATTATTGCTTGTAGGTAATATCCTGAAAAAAGAAGGATCTAATGCATGTAGGATCTTATTCAAGTAGCGTGAGAACTTTAAGTTAAAACGATTAAATTTCTATACAAGCACGCATAGACATACAGAAATACACATAACAAGAAACTATATACATAAACAAATATCTGTACGAATAATTACCTGATGGCCGATTACCTAGCTGAAAGTTGGAGCCGCGGCGATTAGCATGATAATTAACTTATAAGAATTGAACCGGCCTTGTGATCAAAATTAAAGCATAATGAAGTACTTAACCTTAAAGAGGTATATCCTGTGTTTATCAACCATAAACATATCATATCATATCATATATATATATATATATAGACACACACATATATATATATAGATAAATATATAATTCTATATGCCCTGTTTTAGTATGGTGCTGATGTTAGTACGCCATCTTAAGCGTAGTACAAATTTACCCAAGGGGAAAAAAAAAAAAAAAAAGGAAAAGACTTTAGCGTAGTACAATGCAGTACTACACTTTTCTTTGTTGGGGCCCATATTGAGACGGATTTGACTTTAGCTATAACTTTTTTTTTCGCTTTCCTAAATTATTGATTTTATACTATTTAAAAAAAATGGAGAGCTGATAATTAAAAATAATTTTAGAAAATATCAATGATATTTAATATCACTCGTTAATAGATGGTGAGTCTTATGACATGCGGTCATCAGTGAAACTCACTTCTCTTTTATATAATGTTAAACATCATTGATATTTTAGAGTATTTTTTGATAATTAATATTAATAGGGTGTTTGGTGGAGTAATTTGAGTTGAGATTTTAAGTTTCAATAGTAAATTTTTTTGAATTTTCAAAAAAGATAAAAAACTTTTTGGAAAAAAAATAAAAATTTTTTGAAAAAAAGACAAAAAAAAATTTTGAGTTAAATGGTTTGAAAGGGTGAGCCAAACACCCCTTAAAAGTAGATAATACATCTCAATTAGGCGATGCTTACTATCTAACTAATTCTTCATCTAATCCTCACTTTAGAGCATTGTCGGAAAAATCAATTTCAATCCAATGCTTTTGAGTATAAACTCATGACGTGTAGATGAGTTGTAAGCTTTCTTCAAAAGGCACAATCTTTAATTAAAAACTTAACCAAAAAAAAAAAAATCAACTTACATGCACGAAAAGGGTGTTTTCATAGTTTCAAATTACTAATAAAGAAAAAAGAACAGAAAAATCCAAATGGTAAGAACTCTCAAAGGAGCAAAAGACAAAGTAAACATCATAATATCAAAATAACAAACCAATCTTAAAAAAGGAAAACAGAAATCGAAGCAATCCATTTGAAGAGTCATCTTTCAGCCCTAGAAGATGACATAAACATGATCTACTTCTAAAAATAGAAGGCCTTCTTAAATTTTTAGAACTTCGTGTGTGTCTGTAAAACCCAATAGAAACGAACCGAAAAAAGAAAAAAAGAAAAAAAAAAAAAAAAGAGTACATAATCCAAAGCGATTATCTAACCATGGATTTAAAGTCCTTTATACACCATATTTGTGGGACTTATAATATGTGGTTATTTTGACCATGAAAGTGTAAAATTTGACTTTCACAATTTAAAAAAAAAAAAAAAAAAAAAAGAAGGTTCACGGACTCAACATGTTAAATTGTTAAAAAAAAAAAAGGTTACGGAAATAAAATTATAACCCCACATGCATTTGCATGGATTTGAAGCAAAACAAACACATATGCATGTGTTGTACATATGAATGCATGTTATGAATTAATCACTAAAATTAAAAATAAAAAGGTTGAACAAGTTTATTTATATGTCACTACAAGAAATTTCACCTTCAGAGACCAAAAAATTGGTCTCCGTAGGTCTATTTTTTGGTCGCCATTACCTTCCGCGACCAAAAAAATTTGGTCGCCATTTGGTCCCCGTTGGTTGGTCGCACTAGGTATCGGCGACCAAACAAATTTTGGTCTCCGTTGGTCTCGGAAACATCCGAGACCAAAAAAATTTGGTCTCCGTTGGCATCCGTAAAATCCGAGACCAAAAAAATTTGGTCTCCGTTGGTCTCTAAGAAATCCGCGACCAAATTAATTTGGTCTCCGTTGGTCTCCAAAAAACCAACAGAGACCAAAAAATTTTGGTCTCCGTTGGTCTCCAAAAAATCAACAGAGACCAAATTTTTTGGTCTCTGTTGGTCTCCAAAAAAACCAATAGAGACCAAAAAAATTTGGTCTCCGTTGGTCTCTAAAAAATCCACAACCAAATTCATTTGGTATTCGTTGGTCTCCAAAAAAAATCCGAGACCAAAAAAATTTAATCTTCGAAAAAATTCACATTTATTTGTTAGCAAAACGTATTTTGTAAAATTTTTTAGCTACCAAATATTTTTGTAACCAAAAGTTTAAGCGACCAAAATTTTTTGGTAACAATAATATTTACAGCCTGTTGAGAATAGTCATATTTTCAACAGTAATAGTCACGGTAATATTTACAGCTTGTTTAACTAAAATTTTTTAACTATCAAATGTTTAACTATAATAGGTATCAAACGAAGGTAAAGTATAATTAAAACAAAAGCTAACTTAAGTCATAGTGGCTGATGGTGCCGGTGGTGGTGGCGGCGACGGTGGTCCATTTTCACACGGCTTTTCAGCCCTTTGTGGTTCAAGATGCGAGTGTGGGAATCGTTTGTATTCGAGCCCACACTGCTGTTAACAATGGACATCGCAACTGATCCGCCATCATTGGTCGTTTGCAAGCTCGCAAAACTGTCAATGGACATGTTGGTGCCCTCTCCAAGCTTATAATACAACCCTTGAGCTTGGGACATATCACGGTAGTTGTTGTCATTGTTATTTAGGCCAATGATTCCAGTGAATTTCGGACCACCCTGACCCTCCAACATTTTTTCTGGCTTTTTTTCTGTTCAATGAGACCTTCAAGATTCCTTATTTCTTCAGCATCACAAACCTCAAATCTGCAAAACTCTGCCAAAAACAAACAAACAAATTATCCACCAAAATTATCACTCAAAAAAAAAATAAATAAATGAATAAAACCACCAAATTATAGTTTAAAAAAAAAAAAAAAAAAAGAAAGAGAGAGATAATCATCCAAAATTATGAGTACCCAAAACAAACAAACTATTCACCAGAATCATGCTAAAAATGAAACGAAGAAGAAGAAGAAGAAGAAAATATCCACCAAAATTTTAAGCATTTCCCCACGCTAAGAACAACAGTGAGCTTCTAAGACATACATATGATATCTTTTTTTCTCTTTTTTAGATTAGAAATAAACTAAATGTAGGAAATTGAACACGAAATTCCCAAAATTCAAAGCCTTCCGTCACTTAATCGCCAGAATTTCAACAACTCGATGACCAAATTTCATTTTGAAAAAAGAAAACGAAAAATAAAGTACACCGAAAAAGCAGTGAAATGAACAAAAACAAAAACAAAAAAACCTAACCACGCATGAATTTTATCTATAATCTGAGTCCCAAAAACAAAATTTGCAACCAAATTGATGGCATATATATCGCCATCACAAAAGGAAAAAGAAAAGAATTACAAACAAAAAATGAAAAAAAAAAACAGTACGACAACACCGTCCCCGTTTGTATCTCAATCTCATTACATTGCTCATACATAGTGCTTCCTTCGGTGCCAACAGTTGTTCTTCTGTTTTCTTGTTTGTTTTTTCTTCCATTTCTCTTTTATCTCATTTCTTTTGTTTTATTGATAGCGATAGAGTAATATTAGCATTTCGTTAAAAAGGGGATATATCCAACAAACTACAGAACATGAAATGCTAAAACTATTACTAGCCCCATCATACAATATCCAGAATGCAGGGAGGAAAGCGAATCAAATCCCCCTCATCGTTTGCTATCAACTAATTAACCACTCAGTACTACAGTTAAGTAATAAAATTAAATCTCTACTTCAATTTGCAGGGAGGGGAAAAAAACACAAACACAGTTCTCAAAGGAAAGGGTTAAGTATGTTTACACTCCAAGAAGGAATGGCCAAACCTCTGCCCCAATACTCAGATCAACACCCTGCAATCAGAAATTTCAAGATGAATAACCCAACATTTATAGCACAGAATATGGGTGAAAAAAGTATGATATTATTTTAATAGAAGGAAGTATATTTGCAATGTGATAGAAGAAAATGCACGTGCGGCGGCGATGAGCTTTAGGCAGGGGTGGGGGAAAGCACGTGCGGCGGCGGCTTCAGGCGTTGGCGGAGGAAAGCAAGCGCGGCTGCGGCGGCTCAGGCGTGGGCGGAGGCGGAGGAATTTCAACGCGTGGGGGGGGGGGGGGGGACGGTATGGGCGTGAGAGATTTGGGGAAGTGAGAGAGTGAGAGAAAAGTGAAGAGATTTGGGGTATGAGAGAAAAGGTCGGAGAGAAAGCTATCAACGGCGGCGGCGACGGCGGCGGGTTCAGGCGTGGGCGGAGGATTTCGGGAGGGGGGGCGACGGGATGGGTGTGAGAGATTTGGGGAAAGTGAGAGAGTGAGAGATCCAAGTCTAAAGTGAAGGACCGGTGGGTATCAGAGGCAAATAAAGTTAGAGAGAGGAAAGTGATAGAGTGAGAGACAAAGGGAAACTTGGGGTAATTTTAATAATAGAGGCCGGCTGGGCGGCAGTTTCAAATTTTCATTGAAAATTTGATTTTCTTTTGCCACCAAAAAACATGGATGTCTACATCCATTTTTGGATCTATAATTTGAAAAAAAATCAAATGATTAAAAAATAATTTATACACAATAATGCAAAATAATAATTCGTACTGAAGGAAAATTTTTTTAACTTTTTTTGCATCACAAGATGACAATTTTGCTTGCATTTCCTAATAAATGTTGAGGGTACAAGTATGAGATGGTCGCAACTAATGTCATTTAATGGCGCTACGAAATTAATTATTGTGCAAGTTGAATAAGTTGAATTTTGTAGTGTTGAATCTGTCGTGAGAGATTATTTTAATTTCTCCCATTTCGGATTTAGGGGAACAGAGAATTGATAGTGACTTTACATTTCGGGTATATAAATATATATATATATATATTATGACATTCTTGGAAAGTGATATAAGATTAGTACATTTCTAATTTGGTTTTCTCACCTAACAGTGAGTTGATAACATTGTCCAATTTTCTTATTTTATTGTCCGTCTTCCTAATATACAATTGATAACTTAACCTTTTTTTTAATATTTTTAGTATTTAATTAGTATTTATGCGGATTATAAGAAGACTTTGTTGGTGAGAAAGAAAAGTTGGTTGAGAAAAACTCAAATAATGCCTCTCGCATTTTTTGGCTTCAGTTCAATTCCAAATATTTGGTAATCATCATTTCTGTGTATATATATATTATATATAAAAATGTGAAAATATTGGCATAAATTCATAACTAACACTAATTAATTGGATATGTTATGACCTTCATATAGAGAGGGACAAAAGTCTAGATCAAAATAGTGAGATTGAATATTGGTTATTAAACCAAAAAGATCGTGACTTAATTTGGACACTGAAAGATTCTAGAGAAATAGAGAACCCCCTTTAAATGAAGAGGCTTTAGATTATCAGATAACTGATAGGACAATGTATTCATGATATTTAATTTAGCCCCATTGTTTGTCCATGTGTTATTTCTCTCTCGGTTTTCTATTTTTTAATTTTTTGGGTGAATAATATATGTTATTTCTCTTTGTTAGCTTTCATTGATCATATTTGCGTAGATGTAACATATATATTTATTCTTATATGGTTCACAATATGTTTTGCTTTGAAAGCACAATTAAATAGATAATTATGAAAATGTTTAAATGTAAATGTTAATAGTACATGACTTTATCATTTTCTAGACTCGGGACTCACATTTATTAAAACAAAACCTATATACATATATATATATATATTAAAGGTAAAAGAAATCCAAGTCTCATATCGTAAGCACATAAAAATAATCACAGATATATAAAGGTATTGAGTTACTCACTTAATTGGTTGACCTTTCATATTTCTCTTATTCTCTTATTTTCACAATATATATATATATACGCACATGTATATTATAAAATTAATAATAGATCAAACGATCATTTTCTGAAAATAAAGTTAGGAACTGATGTACATATAGCCCAGAAGAAAAGAAATCTTAAACACAAAGTTCATAAAAAAATGGTAAACCTTATGAAAAAAAATATCTACGATTTATTATGTATTTAAGACTATGATAAAAAAATTTTTTGGTCGCGGAAAGTCTGGTCGCTGTAAGTTCAATTTCTTCTAGTGTACACTAAGTTTAATAGGTAGTAGTAGTTTAGTTAATACATATTATTAGTTAACTTTCCAATTAAATGTAATTTTTAATATTTAAAATAACACTGAGAGAAAAAGATAATCCTAATTAAATCTTTAAATATGTAATCCTAATTCATATAATGTAATTAAAAAAGAATACAAACGAATTAAAAAAAAAAAAGAAAAAGAATAGAAACCTCTATCCTATCATCTATTCACTTCTATCGACCATCTTTTTTAAATCTTTCTTGAAGTTAAATTTGAAAAAAAAAATAAAAATAAACAAGATAATAAAGGTAAATGTGTTCTTTAGATGAGATAAATCCTAAAATAATTATGATTCAAAATTCTAAATTAAATGTAATTTTTAATATTTAAAATAACACTAAGAGATAAAGATAATCCTAAGTAAATCTTAAATTATATAATCCTAATTCATATAATGTATTTTCTATCAAACTCCAAGGTAGAAAATATTTTATATAAAAATTGATAGAAGGAAAATTCCAAGGGTAGAAAATATTTTATATAAAAATTGATAGAAGGAAAATTCCAAGGTAGCATTTTCGTTTCTTATTTTAATTAAAATTTAGTTTTCTTCTATAATATATATTTTTAATTTTCAATTTATGAAATTTTCAGTATTGAAATTTCGAATAAAGAAGTTGTGCCCCATAAGTTTTAATTTAACATGTTCCCATTGAAGATTTGAAACATTATTCTACATCCTTCAAATTTTTTTTATTTAATTAAATATGTTTATACTCATTAATATTGCAAATGTCAGTTCCAGTTGATCTCCACGTTGCACATATCTTTATATTTTTTAAAATGTTTAAACCCTCTTGTAATTAGTAAAAATTTTTATAGCTACACTTGATTTTTTTTAATTGATTTTTAAAACTTTAAAAACATATTTTAAACTTTAATTTATTGCCGTATATATTTTTTTTATAAAAAAGTGTTCATGTTATATTTTATCTATTTTTTTTTTCTTAAATACATATTCATTCAAAAAATTAAAATTCCATTTTTAATATTTTATTGTGCAATTTTTTTTTTTTGTGTAGGAGAGGGGGACCTTTCGGGACCAAATTTTTTTGGTCCCTGAAGGCGACCAACAGGGACCAAAATTTGGTCCCAGAAGGTCATTTTCAGGGACCAAAAAAATTTGGTCTCGAATTTGTGGAAGAGTGGGGGACCTTCGGGGACCAAATTTTTTTGGTCCCTGAAGGCGACCAACAGGGACCAAATTTTGGTCCCGGAAGGTCATTTTCGGCCACCAAAAAAATTTGGTCTCGGATTTATGGAGGAGTGGGGGACCTTCGGGGACCAAATTTTTTTGGTCCCTGAAGGTGACCAACAGGGACCAAATTTTGGTCCCGAAATGTCATTTTCAGGGACCAAAAAAATTTGGTCTCGGATTTGTGGAGGAGAGGAGGACCTTCCGGGACCAAATTTTTTTGGTCCCTGAAGGCGACCAACAGGGACCAAATTTTGGTCCCGGAAGGTCATTTTCAGGGACCAAAAAAATTTGGTCTCGGATTTGTGAAGGAGAGGGGGACCTTCCGGGACCAAAATTTTTTGGTCCCTGAAGGCGACCAACAGGGACCAAATTTTGGTCCCGGAAGGTCATTTTCAGGGACCAAAAAAATTTGGTCTCGGATTTGTGGAGGAGAGGGGGACCTTCCGGGACCAAAATTTTTTGGTCCCTGAAGGCGACCAACAGGGACCAAATTTGGGTCCCGGAAGGTCATTTTCGGCCACCAAAAAAATTTGGTCTCGGATTTGTGGAAGAGAGGGGGACCTTCCGGGACCAAAATTTTTTGGTCCCTGAAGGCGACTAACAGAGACCAAATTTTGGTCCCGGAAGGTCATTTTCGGCCACCAAAAAAACTTTGGTCTCGGTTTTGTGTAGGAGTGGGGTACCTTCCGGGACCAAATTTTTTTGGTCCCAGAAGATTATCTACCGGGACCAAATTTTGGTCCCGGAAGGTCATTTATTGGTCACTGAAGATTCTTACCTTCTGAGACCAAAATTTTGGTCGCGGAAACTGATCTTCAGAGACCAAATTTTTTTTGGTCGCGGAAAGTCTGGTCGCTGTAAGTTCAATTTCTTGTAGTGTGTATACATATGGAGAAAGAAGAAAATAGCAGTTTTCATAAAATGTTTGAAGTAATAGCATGTTTTTAAAATATTTATAGTAAATAGCTTTATTATGACCTGTAAAAACTTCTTCGAGAAACGCTTGGGGAGCTTTCCTCGCCCCATATTTGATTAATTCGGAATTCGGTAACTCGACCAAATCAACAATGAGTGAGTGATGCGGTGCAGCAAGGTAATTATGTAAGTAAATATATGTAAATTCTAATATCAAAATAAAGTCTTGGTTTTTAAAATATGGTAGAGTAATATGTTTGGAGAAATTACATACGCTATAAAAAGCTGATATGTGGCAATCTCTCTACGAGAAGCCACGTCTACTCATCCCAACCCCATGATGGGCAATTTCAATAGTCTAAATGCAAGTTAATTGGAAAATTGCCCAATCCCAATTAAATACCTATTAGTATAAAACATCTTTATGAGTCTCTATTAGGATTACGTATACATATATATATATATATATATATATATATATTGTCTTCTAGGTGCACTCTCCCTTTAAGAATAAAAGAAGTCATGGTTAAAAAAGATTTGAAGAAAAAAATTGAAGTCAAGAGAATTCAAGTGCCCACAAATCTGTTGGTTCAAGGACAGAAGTAATGAAAATCAAATGACCAAGAAGCCTTGAAGCCTTTGAAGAAGTCGCTAGTTTTTCCATATAGGTTTACATAAATTTATATGTCGAATAGTTATTTCATATCCTAGTAGCTTTAATCGGAATTAGCCTTTTTTTTTTTTTTTTTTCTGCTATAGCTTTGGTGTTCCTTTTTTTTTTTTTTTTTTTTTTTTAAGTTTTTATTATGATGAAAGCTGAGTTATTTTAATTTAGCGCTCTATATTGATCAATTTGGAAAATGGAGTTCATGAGGAAGCTCAGGACGATGATCTAAAGAGGCCCATCTAGTGAATTTGGACACGTCAAGAATTTGCATTTAAATTTTGCTATTTGAGTTTGATTGGCAATGACCACTTTTTTTTTTGGACTCAAAATTTGTATCATTGTTTTTAGGTAATATCGTTTGAAGAACCAAATTAGAATTTGATCCTTTCATTTAATTCGGAATTTGACTTTTGGAACATACAAGTAAATTGTTTACTTGAGGTGGGGCATCCAAAAATTTTAAATTCCAATTAATCTTCAATGCGGGCACATTGTATACATATTGATCATAAGGGCCTTTATTGCTTTTGTTGAAGTGTTTAGCTTTTTGTATCCAAAAATTGCTTTTGAAAGTATATAAATTATCTTAAAAAGCCTTTCAAGCTCCATATGCGCTTGTAATCAAAGTCATATATTTGTTGCTTTTTAAAAAAGTTCTGCTGAATATATTTTAAAACTTATACCAAAACTTAAGTAAGATATATATTATAAACATTATTTCGTACATTGTACTTAAGAAAGATGTGTTGTACGTAGGAACTAAGTTTTTTTTTTTTTTTTTTAAACAAAAAATCACTATTAGACTCAGATTTTACGAAAGCCATTAGCCGTAGAATGCCTCTTAATGGAAGTTTTATGTCAACACCCTGGAAACTTAGGAATTAAACCCCCCCAAAAAAAAAAGAAAAAGAAAAAGTTTGTTTTTTTTTTTTTTTAAATGGTTGAGGATCCTTAAGTTTCAATTTTGAGCTCCTATTTTTTTGTTATATTTATTTCAATGAAGCAGCGTGGAAATAAGGCAATTACTAGTATCAGGTTCAGAAAAACGTCCCTATAATTCTATTAAGTCTTCACTCTCTATGTAATTTATCCTACTCTGAGCATGTTGCTCGAATATCATTTGCAAAAAGACAGGAAAAAAAAAAACCCCATAGCGAATGATGAAACAACCAAAACCTAAAACTAAAGGAAATGACACACAAGATTCAATATCCGGATACTGTCATCAAAAGAAAGAGCTCAGATTCACACTCTGAAAGACATCTACAAATATATAGATGTTTTACTTAAAAACCTTGTAACGAAAACTAAGGCCTTGTTTGGTGAATGAGTTTAAACTCAAATTTTTTTTCTCAGTTTTTATTTTTGTCTGAAAAGTCAACAAAAATTATAACTAGTTTTTAGAAAGTTTTTAAAAAGTCAATCAATTCAAATTTAAAAATTTTAACTCAAACCGTTTCACCAAACGGACAGTAAGTGAAAAGAGAAATAAAAGGGAAAAAGTAATTACTTATAGTGTCAGTCAATTAGTTTATGAATCTACAATTTGACAATCCTCACCTCTCTACGGATTAGGAGACGAGAATCTGGAGGAGAGAACCACCAAGTTTCCGAGTTACGTTTTTTTTTTTTCTCCCCAAGTTAAGATATTCTCTGTAGTTTATCAATAACCTGATTTCCTTCTCTGTTTGTGTGAAACAAAAAAGGAAACAATATCAACCAAAAAAAAAAAAAAAAAAGAAACAATATCAAGATCCTGAATTGCCTCCAGCCGACAAGTTTTATTCTTCAAGGAACCTCAGTCTTTCTGTTATTCATCATGTTAACCACAGACGAAGAATCAAAATTCAAACCAAAACCAGTTCCAAGCATAGAGTTCCGCTTTAGAGGCACACATTGAATCCAGAGGTTTAAGAGTCTAACGGAATTAAGCACCATGCTCATGCGAGAGAAAGGTAATTCTTGTCCTAAAGATCCTGACAGAAGAATAAGGCAGAGGCACTCTTAGGGCTAATGCGCTTCTAACCTTGCAATATTGAACATAGACGGTGAATTTCTTGACTAGGATAATTTGACAAATTTTCTTTTCATTGTAGCACTTTTTAATTGAATGGCAAAACGACAATTTACGTTTGTTTGTATTTTTTTCTAAACTTATCGAGTTATAACTTAATTTTCCCAATTTTTTAGTTTTTCATTCAAATTATATTTCTTGTTGTTTTTGCAGCCTTAATATTTCATACCTTTTCGTAGCATTGATATTTCACAGGTTTTCCTACACTAAATTTAGCGACTGAACCCATTAGAGATAACATGAGTGGAATATAAGTAATGATATGTCGTCGCTAAATATTTTAACGATAAAAGGCCTGTTGACCAATTAAAAAAATTGCAACGAAAAAGAAACAATTTAAAAAATTGTTGCTGAAGTGTCGTCGCTAAATGGCCTTTTTATTTCAAAAAGTTGGCATCAGCTAAAATTTTAATCTAACTCCCGCTAATTTATAAACAATAAAGAAAACTACAAATTAAAATTAAAATAAAATAGAAAGACTCGGAATTAAAGGCTCAAAGATTAGACAGAAAATTAAAAGAAAAGCATAATAGTTGATGCTCTAGAGATGGAAAATCTTCTCTATTTCATTCAAAATAAGAAGAAATGTCTTATCAACTATTCAGACACATAACACAGTACAGAATATTGATTGCTCAAAAAAAAAATATTATACTTAATAATACCTTCTTATTGTTTATTATATATATATATATATATATATATTAATCTACTCCTTGTTGGTCGGCTTTGGCCATTAAATTGTCAACAATGATAGTATCAGTGCTGTCTAACGAAGAAGAAGAGAGAGAGAGAGAGAGAGCGTTCGTGAACATATTTGTGTACATATATATATATATATATATATATTTAGATTCATAATTTTTCAAGTTATCCCTCCAATATAGAAAATACAAAAATATCTTTCATATTTGATGAAAAATTATTTCAATCGATCACTCGTGTACTTAATTTGTAAATAAAAGAAGCATGCTTACTAATAAAAAAATATTTTGATACCACTTAGTAATAATGACTAGCATTCATATTTTTGTTTCAAAAAAATACACTAACACAATGCTAGTTGGTTGGAGAAAGTAAAGATTAAAATTGGTATTGTGGCATTATTAATTTGCGTTATAAATATTGAAATTATATGCTACATATACTGACCATTACATCAGAAACCAACTCATTGTGATAATAATTTCTATCAAATCTTTGGTTTTGTATATAATAATTAGCACCTACCTATCCCATGACTTGTCGGGTGCATGGCTATTGACTACGGAAACAATTAAGAAGCGCAACGCCCCACCAATGAAAAAGGCTGAGAGAGGAACAGCAATAATAAAGTTTAATTAAAGGAGAAGAGATATACATCAATTAATATTTGACTTTGATATGAAAATTAGAGCTATATTTATTTCTACAACTACTCCAAGTCAGGTCTTTTTTTTTTTTTTTCCTTGTTCGAAACAGATATTTTCAAGGAAAAAATTAATCAAGCATATATATATTTTCTTGATTTAAGCATTCAAAAACGAAGTAAATAGGCTAATAAATGTTTTAATCTTAAATTGATCAATAGGTGGGACGAAATTTACATGACCACATAAATCTATGTTTGATAACATGGAAAGGGTGAGAGTAAGAAAGTTGGAAAACATAATGTTAGAAAAGGAGAAATGGATCTCAGATTATTTTTTTGGAGAGGAAATTGAGAAGTAATGAATAGGTAAATTCATAAAACCCATACCAACTTTATAAACAGAACATGGGAAAATATTAATTGACAAGTATAGTATATGAAACAATTATTTTGACTTGAATTCCTATCTATATAATTAAAAAAATCTTTTGCTCTTCCCTTCTTTCTATTTTCGTCGATGCATTAAATTCTCAACAGGATCAAGGTGTTACAAAAAAAGAAGGAAAAAAGAATCTATTAGGGCATTTAAGGAGGAAGCAGGACCGAGCCATCCGGTTCGCAGTAGGTCGGGGATCCAGCTGCAACACACCGCATATAACGCAGTACGAGACATTGGGTGGTGGGGCCTACTTGCTGAGAAATCGGTGCCAATCCAAAAGTTGGTGTTGTTTGGTACACACTGCTGAGCTTAAACATTTGAAAGAGTTTTTAGTGATCGATTAGTTCGTCAACTCGAACCTAAAATTTTTATCTTAGTTTTATCTTTTTTTGATAAAGTTTTTTATCTTTTCTGAAAAGTTTTTTATCTTTTCTGAAAAGTCAACAAAATTACTATTGAAACTTAAAATTTCCAACTCAAATTGGTGAACCAAACGAAGCCTTAGAAAATATTAAAGCCCCTTTTTTTTTTGTGTAAGTAGTTGGCTAGTTGCGACAATTTGTTACAAAGTTTATTTATTTTTTTATTTTTTTTTAATTTTTGGGAAAAAAATTGTTAGAAGTTTATAGGTAGTGTCTCAAAAAAGAGAGAGAGAGAGAGAAACTACTTAAATAATCGTCTTCTTTTCATCTATTAACCAATATAACATAAATTTTGGTTGCTTTTAGTTTAATTTGCTACCATAATAATCTAATATTAATTTTTTGTATTATGATGGTATAATGATTTTTAAATTTATGTCATTTAGACGCTTTCAAAAAAAGAGCAAAATCTCACATTTTCTTTCGTGTATAATTGATTGGCTTTTGATTGAAGCCCTTGTTTTATTATCACGATAAAATATTACATGCCTTTTCATTTACATGGATATTTGCGCACCCAATTGTACTTATTTAAAAACTTTCGGTTTATTTTCTAAATTTTGAATTGATCTTGCTAAACTCATATTGTTTGAATTTTTATTAAAAATAGTTGATGATGCTTTTGTGTTAGCGGCCATTGTCCTTTATTTCAACATCATAATGGAGACCGTAATATTGTCATATTCTTCATTTGAACCACAAGTTGCCTTTTCAAATGCTTGCAAGGAGATCATGAGTTATGTTGTGTCTAGAAATTTTGCCGCTCAAGTTGAAGGTTTAACTGCAGTGACTCAGAAAAAAATTAAAATAAAAATACGCACACACACACACACACACATAGAAAAAAAATTTGCTAATAAGAATGACAAGAATGTGGACGTGAAAAAATTTTAGTCACATTAAACATTGTGGCTAAAAGTTTTATAAGAAAATGTGGTAACTCATTCTTTATATATATATATATATATATATATATAATATTTATATCCATCCTTGTCCCGTCATTCCACATTGGTCTAGCAGAATGTCAAAATTATAAACACTGGGCTATCGACATAGAGGATTCCTTCTCTTTTTTTCCCAAAAAAAAAAATGTCAGCTGATCATGTTGGCAAATGAAAATTCCACGGGGGAAAAAAAAAAAAGAAAAAAGAATACTGCAAATTTAATACGCAGGCAATTAATTCTTCCATATCCTGATCCAAGAGAAGAATCTGAATCGGAGGCTCTCATGAATGCCCTAATTAATTATTGTTCCACCTATGGCCAAGTTGACGATTTTTCCTTGAGAGTGTAAACCCTAGTCCTATACGCCACCATGTACATGAATCTTCTGCTAGTATTGTAACCTCTAGTTCTGTTGGCTTGTTTTCTTGATTTAACAAGACGTGACTTTAGCACCCGAAGCCTTTTCTACTGCACAACCAATTCTCTCTCTAGGCATTCATTTAAGCAGTATATTTATAAGGCCAATAACGAAAAAGAATTCCTGAAAAGCAAGTTTTTAACCTAGCCGTGGAGGTATTAACTCAATAAAAGTGTCTACTTGAATCACTCGTGAGACATATTGTAAAGATTATCATTTTCTGAAGCCACCAAAGCTGCAGTATCATATATATATTCATGTGCACTCCTAATTATATTATTATTTATTGGACTTCATGACCTGAGTTGGAACTATACGTTATTCCTATATTAATTTTTAGTGCAGAAAGGGGATTGCAAATAATCCTGAAAAGCTTAGAAAGAGACTTATCTTTTTCATGTTTCGAGGACTTGTCTTTACAGAGATTGGAGAGACCAGCTTCAGTATTGTTAGCTGTCTGTTTTGGATGATATTCTTGGTGAGTAACTTTTTTAACTAGCATTTTATTGTTGGTATTATTTCTGAAAAGTTGAAGCAGCGAAATGAATTTTTTAAACTTTTAAAAAAAAAAAATGCCAGGAATCGGTTTATGACACTACTCATTCATATATCTAAAAATTGTTTTTACGATATTTGCAACAACAATCTTCTCAATATTATTTATTTTATCAACACGAACATCCTCGCTAAATGGCAAGATTCTCGAACATTCAATCTTTCTTGTATTATTCAGCTTTCTAAACATTTAATATTCAACATCAAATATAGTCGAGTTCTTATTCACTCAAGTTATTTTCTGAATAATTAACATAGGGAAAATACGAGACAACACATAAGAACACCTGTTATATTATTTACATTCGAGAAAAAGGAAAACAAATAATTCAAAATTTTCGTTTAGATAATTTAGAAAATATTTAGTGCTTGTTTAAATTGCGTACTCATTTTCAAAATAGAGAATTTTCTTGTTTGAACAAAAAAAGTCATTTCATTTTGAAACAAAATGGCATTTGGACAAGTTAAAAAATTTTACCTCTTGAAAACAAAACAATATGACATATGTTTGGAAAGTCATCTAATTTTCAAGATGAGAAAAAATAGTATTTAAAATAGTGCATTATGAAAAAAGTAGTACTAGGAACACAACTCTAATTCTAACATTTTAAGTCTCAACTCACTTGTCATATTTTTTTGGTAGACACAATCAATTAATATAACGATACATTAAATACTTACCAATAAAAGAAAGACAATACATATACCACATATGTTGGTAGTAAAAAGTTTGAATTAGAGCTAATGTCCCAAGCATTTTTCTTATTAAAATATTTTGAAAGAGTAATTTAAAAAGTGAGTTTGACAGTAATGTGGGCACCATTTTTCAAAAAAGAGGAATGGTGAAAAAAAATTGAGAAAAAACACCGTTTTTTTTTCTTTTTTCTTCAACTACTTCGAAAATAAGTATAGGAACCAAACATGTCCTTATCCTAAGATCACTTTTCCCTATAAAAAAGAGGCCGACTTGTATCACTAACGCTGTATCCAAATCTAAGCTAGCAATCATGGCTTCTTTCTTGCTTAACCAACCTCTCATGACTATCACTATCCCACCATCTCCAAAGCTTCCTTGTGTCCCTCCTTTCAGAACAGATCACAAACTCCCAGTAATGCAAAACGTAAAAACAAAGTCCTTTCACGTAGATCATCAATCTCCTGCATGGCCAGGGAGGGTGGTGATCAGAAAAACCCCAATATTGACTCCAATGGTGTCGGAAAACTAGACCGGCGAAATGTGCTGTTAGGTCTGGGAGGACTATACGGTGTGGCCGGCCTGCAGGGCTCCGAGCAATTCGCCATTGCCGAGCCCCTGCTTCCCCCGGACCTTTCCAAGTGCAGTACTCCGAGCGGTCTTCCTCAAGGCATCAAGACTGAATGTTGCCCTCCTTTTTCCGATGAAATCATCGATTTCAAGCCACCGCAGAGGGCCCCGCTGCGCATTAGGCCGGCAGCGCACGCTGTCGACAGCGAGTACATCGCCAAGTACAACGAGGCAACAAAGCGAATGCGAGAACTCGACGAGAACGACCCGCGCAACTTCATGCAACAAGCCAACGTCCACTGCGCCTACTGCAATGGCGCGTACGATCAAGTCAATTATCCGGAACTCGATATCCAAATCCATAACAGCTGGCTCTTCTTCCCCTTCCACCGTTGTACCTCCACTTCTACGAGAAGATCTTGGGGAAGCTCATCGACGACCCGACATTCGCCTTGCCCTTCTGGAACTGGGACCATCCCAGCGGGATGCAAATGCCAGCCATGTTTACCAACAAATTATCCGCTCTCTACGACGAAAAACGAAGCAACAAACACCAGCCTCCAAGTATCGTTGACCTCAACTTTAGCACGAAAGATGAAAAGTCTTATCAGGAGCAGGTGAATGAGAACCTCAGCGTCATGTACCAGAGTATGGTTTCCGGTGCCAAGCTCCCGTTGCTTTTCTTCGGCGAACCGTACAGCCAGGGCTCTGAGAAGGCCGGTGCGGGTACCGTCGAGAGAACTCCTCACACCGCGGTCCACATTTGGGGCGGCAGCGAGAAGAACAGAGAGCCAAAATGGTGAGGACATGGGCAACTTCTACTCGGCGGGTCGAGACCCCTTGTTCTACTGCCACCACGCCAACGTCGACAGGATGTGGAACCTGTGGAAGACGGTAGGCGGTCCCAAAAGGAAAGACATCAAGGACCCGGACTTTTTGGACGCTGCGTTCTTGTTCTACGACGAGAACGCAAGGCTCGTACGCGTCAAGGTCAGAGACTGCCTTGACACAAGGCTGGGATATATATACGAAGACGTCCCGCTTCCCTGGTTGTACAAAAAGCAGAAGCCTCACAAGTCCAAGTACCTAAAAATGCTCAAGTCTCTAGGCGTGGCGCGTGCCTCCGACGTGAAGCGGGTGGCGCTGAGCGATTTTCCGGTGACATTGACGGACTCGGTGATCACCGCCGTCGTGCAGAGGCCGACCAAGGGGAGGAGCAAAGAAGAGAAGGAAGAGGAAGAGGAGGTGTTGGTGATCGAAGGCATTGAATTCGACAAAGAATTGGCCGTGAAGTTCGACGTCTACATTAACGACGAGGATGCCCCGGGGGCTGACAAGTCCGAGTTCGCCGGGAGCTTTGGGAACGTGCCTCATAAGCTTAAGCCCGGTGCTCAGCACAGCAAGGTTTCGCTGAAACTTGGGATATCAGACTTGTTGGACGACGTCGGTGCCGACGACGACGAAAGCATCATCGTTGCTTTGGTGCCTAAGAGTAATTATCCGGTCACCATTGGTGGCATCAAGATTGAGCTGATTTCTTGAAGTTCTGGCTTTCAGTTCGGGAAAAAAGAAAAAAAAGTTTGTTTCAAATAAGCGGCTAGAGATCGAGAAGGCGGTTAATCTCGAAGTTGGCCTTAGGTACGGTGTAATCGTCCCAACTTAGTTTGGACCTTTCGTGTGTGCTAGTTTGCCTAGTGTATGAAATTATTAAAAGTGATGTGGAAAATTTAAAAATTTAAAAAAAAATGTGTTGTGTTGATCATCTGATCATTAGTGATTTCTGAATCCTTGATGAAAATGCCATTTTTGTTATTTTTGGATTATTATGTTAATCTCATTATCTTGAGCGTTTACTAGTAAGGAATTCAGATATTAGTAGGAAATAAATTCCCAGTAAATGGGAATTTGTTTCGAACTAGACTCCTGAATTCTATTTAAAGTACTTACTAACATATCAATAATTAAATTACAAGAGAAATTAAATTCCTATTATGTTGTTTACTAAACTAAGGAATTGAGTAAAAAAAATTTGTACTTCCAAGAATGTCCTTACGTGGGATTATGTTTTTTAATATTTTAATTTACCATAAATTCATAAGTCATAACTTAAATGATTAACGCCCAAATATGCATTCGTAAAACGGTCGATTGTAGTACAGATTGGACGGTCGTATACACAAGGAGGCAACAACAAAAATAAATAATATTAATAGAGATAAACATTAATAAAAACAAATAAATAATAATAATAAGAGAAGATATTTTTGAGGATTTTTGTAGAAAAGAAAATAAATGAAATATGTAAAAGAGAAGTTTAGGTCAAAGAAAATTCAATGATAAAAGAGAATCTTTCGTATGCTTCATTCTCCAATTTGAATTCAATCTTCAATTTATGACTCAATTACAAATTTCAAATCCCAAACAAACAACCGGAAAATATGGAATTAAAAATCAATAAAAATAAATGAATGTGTTTCAGTGGAATAAATCTCAATGTTGAACTAAATGGATTTATCATTACAAGTTATCCAAAATAGAGAAAGTATTATTTTTAGCATATTGCAGTAAAGGGTAACTCATAAAATAAATCTTGTAAAAATAGAATGTGATAAGATTACATAAAAAAAGTATTACTAAATTTATATAAAATATTAGCACAAAATATTTTGAATAAAAAAATGAGATAAAGAGATTAAATGTACTAAAACATATAATAATTATCAACCAAAAGAAGATCAAACCCAAATTAGATTACTTCACAAATGAAATCATTACTAGCCTCTCTAAAGTATCTAGTCTAACTTGCTATTTATCTCACGAAATTCTAGAAAGAAATCATGAGATAAATAATGCAAGAAGAAAAGAAAATACAAAAAAAGAAACACTCCAGCCTTATATAGCTATGAGGTCCAACAAGTTTGAGAGATATTTACCCACAAAATCAGCCACAAAGATTAGTCAACTAGCTGATTACATGTAGGAGGCCAGTTAAGGCGAGAGCCGCGATGGTCTGGCTGGAGCTGAAGACACGGGCCGCAATTCAAGTGGGCTTGATGGTGGGAAGGAGGAAAACTTGGGCCAAGATTCTTGCGGCTCAAATCTCTCGCTCACGGAAGGAAGTTTGCTGGAGTAGCACACCTGCAAAAGGAAAGAGGAGAAAAGTACAGAAAGAAAAAGAGGAAAGAAAAAAGAAAAAGAAAAGAAAAAGGGTATTAAAGGAAAATCAGATAAATCCAAAATAAATAGATTATTAAATAAAATAAATTAAAATGAAATAGTTTCAAAGTAAAATATTTTGAATCAAAATCATAAAAATACTCGATTAAAACTTGAATTATTTAATAAATTATATGCAAAAATGTATCTTTGTACACTTATCATTAAACAATTAAAAGAAACGTCTTAAAGCATATATGAAAGAATTGAAAAATGCCTAGAAAAAGAAATTAGAAACTAATGTTCTTATAAAAGACCACCTATTAACTACACTACCACGAAACAAATATAAAAATCAACATATATAATCCAAAAAATTGGAATTACCCAAAATAAACAATAAAATTTGAGTTCAACTAGAAATTACCAAAAAAAAAAAAAAACTAACATGAAAAAACTTGAAAAAGCCTAAAAATTCAATAAAGAAATCCACTTCTTAAAATAAAATAAAAAAAAAAGGAACAAAAAACAAGTAGAAACATGTTCTTATAAAAGACTTCCTATTAACAACATTCCATATTCCATATTCTAAAAGATCG
Organism: Ficus microcarpa; assembly: GCA_025413485.1. Lineage (NCBI taxonomy): Eukaryota > Viridiplantae > Streptophyta > Magnoliopsida > Rosales > Moraceae > Ficus > Ficus microcarpa. The sequence goes on from CM046375.1 coordinate 21,416,621, forward strand.
AAAACATAATTTTTCTTAATTTTATCTAACATTAT